>VWPW01028648.1:252988-269142 GCA_013389825.1 Crypturellus undulatus | reverse complement strand
CGCGCCGGGGGCGGCCGTTGGCCGGGGGCGCCGCGATGCCGCGGCGGGGCAGCTTAGAGGCGCTGCGGGGCCCGCGGCCCGTCGTGGTGCTCCACATGTGCTGCTTCCTCTGGGCTCTCTTTTCACTCTGCCAGAACGTGGGGCTGCCTAACTCCACCCGCAGGGAGAGCGACGACACGTACGGCGGGCGCTGGAAATACCTCACCTTCATCAACCAGGTGCGGCGCCGTCCGGAGCAAACATGGTTGGTGCGAGTTGCACGTGGCTCAGCCAAGTGCCACACAGAGGAAGCTTGAACTGAAGTGAGGGTGCCCTGGATTGAATGGGGAGGAGAGAGTCTTAAGGAGAGATGCACTGGGCTGAGAAGGGAGCTGTGGGGATGTGGAGCAGCTCGGGCTCCTGCCCTGCGCTCTAGTTAGGCTCTGACATACAGTGACTTGAAACAGCCACGTGCACCTCAGCTTGTGTTCCAAATGGCGTATATCCTTCTTAAAACAAGCAAGCTAACAAACAAAACCTTTGTTTTTACTGCTGGGTGAAAGACGTGTCCTGACGGAGGGTCACACAGGAGATATGTTGTTGCAGGACAGGAAATTGGGATAGAGGGATGAGAACGTTTCCACCCAGAGAGCTGGGATTAAATCCCTGGCTTGGCTCTGCTGCTCCCGGGCTGCTGCTGAGCTATTCAGGCCTGAACAGCTTGTACTGGTCAGGCAGGCACTTTGAGTGCTTGAATATCCATAGTCTGACAGTGCAGTTAGCAGAAATAAGGAACTGTCAGGGCTGCTTGAGCTCGCAGGCTGCTGCTAAGCTCTGTGATAAACTCCCTTTGAGTCAGCGGAAGACCTGTTGCTGCAAGATGTTTGGGTGATGTAATGGACCAGTTAAGGTGTCAGCACAAAAATGGATTATTTTTTTCCTTCAAAATATTTATGGCCACTGTAATACTAGTAAGTATCTATGCCCAAACCTGTAAATTGATGGTGAAGATTTAAAGCAAGTGAAAAGAATGGCAGTGTTCAAATTTACTGCTTGGGAAATTGGAGAACTACAGCAAAAATAAAGTACTAAAAAAAGCTTTTTTCTTAACATTTTCTTTAACTGTTTAGATTCTGCAAGCTTTATTGTTTGGAATATGTGTCATAATTGATTTTATACTTATATTCACGACTGCCAAAAAGAGAAGCGTATCATCCACATTGTTACCTGTGAAAGACTTCATCTTCTCGGTGCTAGTATTCCCTGTTGGCTTAGTAAGTAGCGTCTGTGTACTGTCAGAGTCCTCACTTAACAAGTTTTTTTCAAAAATTGCAAGTGTTCTAGTGAGGCTATCTGTTGTTTCTTTTCTCTCCATCTGTACTGGTGTGTTTCAGAAAATAGATTCTCTGAAATAACTTTTTTAATACTGCAGTTTTTAGAATGCTTGTCTGTACTGACTAAATTCTCTAGGAGATAATAAAATGACTAATAATTAAAAAACACACTATATACCTTGCTCTAAATATAAGCCTTTCTAAAAAATCTACAAATAGATGATGTAACCTTTTTGTCTGGTGGAAAAGAAAGTGTTTTCCAAGTGAGCACAAAAAAAGATTCATCATTTGAGTTTGCATAAGTCATATTTCTACTGTATTTTTTTTTCATGTTCATGATCTTCATGAAAAGAAATAATCACACAAATAATTATTGAACTTATAGGATATACAGCATCACTTTCCTAAAGAAGGGACCTTCTTGCAGATAGTTACAGCACTGCTTTATAGAGAACTGAATTAAATAAGCTCAGTTGCTTCTTCACCCTGGAATGTCTCAGAGTTCTGTGTTTAATGAAGCTTTGTGCAGCCCTTTTTTTATTCATTTACTGAGAACTTGCCTTGCCTGCTGCTAATGTATCTGGCAGCATCACTCTGTTCAGCTGTTCAGATAATATTTGTTTTTTCTGTTCCTATGATACTCATACCACTGTACGTTTGGGAGCTTGCTTAGTCAGAAGATACATAATGTGCATATTTTTGATAGTTGAAGTATGAACTAAAAGGAAAAACTGCTGTTATTCCTATGTTCTTCATCTTTCTACTGGCTTTGATTTGTAATAATTATTGATTTACACTGTTTTATGTATTTCTGAGAGATGACAGCTGTCTGAATTTGCCATCAGTAGGAAATTGATGAGAGCAGCCTTATTTCTTCGCTTGAAAATGATGCATGGACACTAACCAAGAAGAACCTCGAACTCCAGTTTTGATGCATTATTAGTCATGAACTTGCTGACAACAGTGCACTTCCTACTGCCTTAGTGGAATAGAATTGATGAAAAAAATATTATTTATTTATACAGTAAATTAAAGTAGTTCTTAAATGACACTAAAGTCAAATTCAGAGGAAGAAAATAAATGGATGCCAGCAGTAATAAAGCACTTTAGTGTACCCTCTGCAACCACTGGATAAGAAAAGTTACATTTTAAATGGTTGTTCTATGAGTATAGTAGTCCTTGTTAACATTCCTGTGCAAATATTTATTCCATTTCTTTATATTTTTAACTTCAGTTTGTAGCTGTTATGTTTTGGACTCTATATGCATATAACAGAGAACTTATATATCCGGAGGAGCTGGATGAGGTTAATCCAAGTTGGCTTAATCATACTATGGTAAGTCGGATGCTTTCTCAGCCTTTTGGATATAACTTTTTTATTTCAGTTATATATTTTATTTATTCTTTTAGTTACTCTTTTTGCTGAAACTAAGTTGCAGGCACCTTAATGTGCAGTTTTGCTTCATCACAGCTGTAAATGTAGGTAATAGGATGATGAAACGGATGTGGTGTTCTGACTATGTACTGTCCAATATTTAGCACACTAATGAAGCTCCGTAAATAATTAGAGTAATGGGGAGTGGAAAGGAGGTGTATTTTTAATAGTTCATACATATTTTTTAACTTGTACCACAAAATTTACTTAAATTTTTTATTCTGTGTGTAACAGTCTTGTGCAAGACAGTGAAGTGCATTTGGCTTTTAGTCAGAACAGTCTTAGAGTTTTTAATTCTTTCTCAGGACTTTGAAAATTTGTTTCCCCACTTAATATAGTTTAACTGTGCAATATTATATTACTTAAGCAAAATTAAGGAGTAATTTTTCCCTATAGCAGTGTCATATAGGGGGTATAGTACAGTGCAGATTCAGGCATTTTCTGCAGCTGGACTATTCCACTTAATTTTGATGACATCATCTTGTCTTTTTTGTTGTTTGATTTTTTTTCTTAAATGTAAATCTCTTGTTTTTTATATAAAAGGAGACTTTAGAAAATCTATTAGATTATAATGTTTATGAGAGAATACTGGGAAAGAAAATACTTTTATCACAACTGCACATCAAGGGTTTTATTTTGGATCGCTTTGCTAACTGTATGTTCCATCCTAAACTTTTGTATTTGTTTTTATTTTTAGCATACAACCATACTGCCTTTACTTTTTGTAGAGCTGATAGCATGTCCACATAAATATCCCGGTAAACTGAATGGAGTTATAGGAGTTAGCATCTTTGGTTCTTCATACCTTATATGGTAGGCCTTCCTTGTTCCTCAGAAATGTGTTTTTGTAAAATAGTTCTCTTCCTTCTAAGAATCATGTTAAACAGAAATGGGTTAATACTATGAAGCTATAGTCTTCTTGGGTTTTATATTGTGTTTATTATGCTCTTTGTGTTTAATTTATAGCATTGTACTTTGATTCTTATATAGAATTACAACAATAAATAATTTAGAGGAAGTATGTAGAGGTGGCAGATGCTTTTTCTGCTTGTTCTTTTGTTTGTTTCCCTGTTTATATTCATGTTATTCTTAGCAGTACCTCTGTGCTGCTTAGAGATTTAGGTAATCGTAGGCTGTGAAGATAAAAAATGGGACATTCTGTTAAATGTTTGATACCTAAGAGATAATCCTATCAGGAAATAGTTGTCTGAGTGGGATTAGAAAACAATTTAGCAATGAAATAAAAAAATAGAACAATTACAATTTTATTTTTATAACATATTAGTAAAGACCTTGTTTCCTCTCAATTTTGAGTGCTTCCTCTAAGAAAAATCTGTTAGGTGGTCCAGGTTCTTCCAATGATATTCTCCTTGATTGTTAGGCTTGTGTTAGAGGGTGTGAATCCCAAAACTGAAGGGAAATCAGAGCCTTTCCTGTGATTTTCCTGTGAAGTGGAATAATGGTTAAACACATGCACTTACTGTAACTTCCATTTTCTTTATTTACTTATTTTCCCCTATACACTTAAAGTAGTAGCATTTTGTTTTTTTCACCTAACTACCTATCTTATATATATTGATACGTTCTGCTTACTATCCAGATTGACCTCAAGGATTCTATTGTCTGTGTTAATATCTTTAATTGATTACATTTTCTCAAGCAAGACGTGATGGTCTTCCATCTTCGTATATCAAAAATATGTGGCACCTGCAGAAAGAGATGCTTCTGCATCAAACCAAGATATTTTAAGTGGAAATCCTTAAAATCACATAGCTTTGAGATGTAGATGTAACCAGTTTTCTTCTGAACTTAGAATTGAGGGATTTGTGTGGCTTGAGAATAAACAAGATAGTCTGTATTAAAGAAAAAAAATGTAGATGTGGCTAATTCATGTTTAAGATTTTGTTTTTCTTTGTTCATAGGATGCTGTGGGTAAATTACGCCTCAGGTATTTGGGTGTACCCAATTTTAGAAGCTCTAGATATAGCTGGAAGGATGTTGCTTTTTGCCACTTCCTACCTTGAGTTGTTAGCATTTTATTTCCTTGGCGAGAAGCTTACAGCATTATTATGGGGTAAGTCTGTAGCATACAAATGGCAAAGAAGGCTGTGCTAGTCCTTATATCTCTGTTTTAGTCATCCTAAGTATGTCTGTGGAGCAGTGCAAGTATTTTGTGGAACTGAACTTCACAAGCAAGCAAATGCTGGTATTATAGTGGAATTAACATCTGTGACCTCTAGGGTAAAATCATATTTGGCTGAAATGACAGATTAGGCCTAATAGTCCTGGGCTGCCATTAGGCGTCTTAGAATAACACTGACGGATAATAAAGCTGTGATGAAAAGAATACAAACCAGAATACGGAGCAGAATTGAAATATGAATGCTAATTAATTTGTTTCTTTTTCCAGGTGATGCTCAAAAACATAAGAAGCAGGCATAGAAAAAAAAAATTGAAGGTTATTAAAAAGCAGAAATACACTTATGAATGTGTTGCATTTCTAATGAAGATGAAAACTTTCTTATCAAGTCATGCACTGGTTTAAATATACTAAGGCAGACATTTTTAAGTACTTTGATAGCTATAGAATATTACATTATTTATAAGCATTCCACAAGGAGAGTGGGGAAAATGGAGTCTCAGTAAGGATTCCTTACTTCCAAATTTCCTTTTTATTACAAGGAGAAAGCAGCTTGTAATCCTTCTATAAGTATGTGCATCCATAAATACATATATAGACGCATCTTTAGTTCTGAATATGTACTTGTTAGCTGTAGGAAGATTTTCTGTACTTGCAAAAATATGAACTTGAACCTAGGATTCACTGATGAATATTCTGATTTCAAAATGTTGCTGTGTAACATACCATTCAGTTAAAATTTGGGTCTCCATATTATTTTGTATAGGACTTGTCATTTCTAAAAGTTGCAGATTTGATTGTAGTTGAAATAGCAAGATTAAGAACATCCGTAGAGAAAGGTACTGATTTAGTTATATTTTATCATATTTATCTACATATTTTGTTTTTTAAAAATTGAAAGAACTGTGCAGAACTGAATCACTGTAGTAAGTGTAGAACACATATTTAGTCTTCTGCACTGCCTATTTCAAGTAAAAGATGATTTTATTAGCATTCAGATTAACTTGAGGAATGTATCCCTGGAGTTCATTTGTTGCACTTGGAGAAGGGACAACTTCAAAGTTGGATCAGGTTGTCCAGGGTTGTACCCAGGTGAGTTTTGACTGTCTTCCAGGTTGGATATTCTCAGTCCATCTGTTCCAGTATTTGACTAGCCACATCTTGGGGAGCTGGGGAAAGGGGAGGGAATGCTTCAAGTATGTAGTTAGAATTTCCTTTGCTGCTACTTGTGTCCATTACCTTTCATCCTTTCACCATTTACCTCTAAGGATCTGGCTGCATCTCCCCTCTAAGCACTTTATTATTAGGCTGTTGTACTACTATAACATTTTTTTCTTTTGTTGGTAATAGAACTAATGTTATTTTCCACCTATATAATAGAAGTCATACTGAAAATACTTTAAAAGCATTCTTCATATGGGAAAAGGTTTATTCTTTTTCACTTCCCTTTCTTCCTTCCACTGAGGGAGTTAAAATAGCATTGTATCACTTCTTCCCAAGAAGAATGTTGCAAATTCCAGCTTTAGTTCTTGTTCTTCAGGCATACTTGACTTAAATTTATTTGTTAGTTTGCTTCCGTTTGCAGTTTATACTCAGCCGGGATCTCCTGAACAGTGGGATCTCTACCCCACACAGTCATAGCTCCTTGTTCTCTCTCTTCCAGTGTTCTGTTTTCTTAAATTACTTTGAGGGGAGGAAAAAAAAAATCTTTGATTGAGGTACGCTGATGTTAGTTATGCACTATTGTCTTTGGCAGAGAGCAGTCTTTAAGGTTGCTTTTAAATTTGTGTGTGTCAGTCCATTGTCCTGCCGTCTGGTAAGAACAACTGAGGATTGTTCTCGAGTACCTCAACTGGCAATTTAGTTAACAGTCACCATGCTAGTGATACCTAGAATGTAAAAGAGCATTTCTGTGATTCAGCTGCTTGTGTTTGGAGCTTCAAAATAGCATAATCAGATGCAGGATAATGATGATGTCAGTTATATTATTAAGTGTTACAGTTCTTTAGATTCAGAAAGCGATTGGATTTAGAGAAGTATGATTATTTCCAAACAACAGAAAATAATCAATTTCAAAGTTGTGTAGTTGTTTCTTTAATTGTAGTTACTGTGCTTACTCATGAGTTGTGGGTGATAACATGTGATTATTATCTGCCTACATGATCACATGGACATTTGTGACACTTGCAAGAAAAAACATTATCTGGCTGGTAATTGTCATATTATACAGAGTTTTAAGTACACTGAAATTATGACAGAGACTGTTACCTAGACAACACAAGAGATGTTGCATTTGTGGTTTGTACCGGGTGTTGATCTGTACCTAGGTCAAATACCTGTTGCTCCCATTACACTTGTCACTTTCATTAATGATAGTGATAAAGTGGGACTGATCATGTAGCTGTTATCAAACTCCCTCAACAAGTTAAGGAGATTGCACAGTTGTAAAATAAATAAATTCAAAAGGCACGGTGCATATTTCTTAGTTTCAGCCCATTAGCTAAAAATTGAGGTGTGCTTTAGCAACAGTATCATTACTTAGCTGTTCATATACTCTGCTGCTGTTTCACAGCCAAATGGTCACAGCTTTCTGAAGAGTTATCACTTTTTTTTTTTTAACATGTTAACTCAAGTGTGAATATAATAGTGAAGCAAATAAATTTGTCCTTTGAACCGCTCTGGCTATGATGGAAGATTCAGGCTAGACTCTGATGGAATATCTTGTATCTTCCATACATATCTTTCATAGGTAGTTTTTGACTACACATTACCTTTCAGAGCTTGTCTAAGAACATTCATTTCCACAATCAAGACAGTGAAAGGCCATTCTGTTCTCATCCAAAGACTATTTTAAATCTTTCGGAAAATATGCATCACCTTCTGTTAAGAGTTTACTAAATTAGATTCTGTGAACAATATGAGATCTTAGGCAGCCTATACTACTTCCATAGATAAAGTGTAAAAGGCTTTATCTGACTTTCGATGCAGTTATCTAGAACTGTATGTTGTAGCAGAAGCTTGCCCTGCAGGGCTTGCTTACTTCTGTCTTAATTCTCAGTCTGCCTTTAACCGATGTATTGTATGTGCTTTTTTAAAATCTGGTCATTTTGAGAAGTATGTAGTAGAATTGCATATGTAGTGACAAGTATTTTAAAAGGGAAGGAAAGTTACTTCATGGCGTATGTTTATAGACTTCTGGAAACTGAAATCTAAAAGGCTATTCTTGTGTACATGAGGCACCATGTATATGTATAGGCAGTGGCATATATAGGAAAAATATACAAGTCAACATATTCCGCCAGTTACAGAACTGAGTATATTTTACTTTAGCTTAGAAAAACACAGTATTTCTGCCATACAGAAATGAGAGTGTTATGAAAGAGGGAAAAAAGGTGATGTTTCTTTAATACCAAATATTAAACAATGATTTCAAGTTCCAGTGCTTCAGAAATACTGGTAGAACCAGCTTTTTCTGACTGATAAAGTGAAATTCAACTTTCTGTTCAGAAGAAGACAAAATAGTTCTGCCTGCTTTTAGCAGGGGATGAGGTAATCCTCGTGCTAAACACAGCTGACATCATAGTTTTGTTAGTGCAAAAGAACAAAAAAAATCATGCACTAGAGAGAATATAGCTGCATTTTTCAGCTGTGATTACAAGCCTGATCAATAAGAAGATGCTCCAAGTGCTGTTTAGTGTGGGTAATGGAAGGCCATTGCTAATGCCCCGAATTCAGGGAAATCATTCCTGCTTTTTGCCTGATTAGAAATGTTACTGAAGGCCTTGAATGCTGCTACGTAACCACTCACTTAAAAAGTTCTCTCTTCTTTTCCCAGTGGTGGCCTACTTACCATATTCACTTTTTAAATTTTTTGCTACAAACTACCCTTTTTTGTTTTGTTTTTGGGGTTTTGCCTGGTTGGTTGTTTTATGAATTATTCCTATTATGATGTGTTTGCCATAGCACAGTTTTGAGACCTAACTTTGCACAACTAAATACTTGAGTTCATGAAATGGGAGTTCCTTTGTTTTCATTTTTTTTCTTTTCTCCGGATTACTCTTTGGCATAGACCAAAAAGGCCTCTGGTTTGTATAAGCTAACTATTTATGTAGCGGCTTAGCGCAGTAGATGGATTAGTATGTGAAGACAAGGCCAAGAAAGTGAGTGTGACTCCTAAACTTAGCTTTTTCTGCAGGGTTAGGGACTTGTTCAAAATACAGCCAACCCTTCCAGATGGTAAGAACTTGTTGGACAGAGAACTGCAGCCTTGTGAGAGAAGGGTGTGCTGTTGCTTTAGTCATGTGCTCCCATCCTTAGAGATGGATATTATTATTATTATTATTATATTATTATATTATATTATTATTATTATTTAGTGTATAATTATTATATTATTGTTATTTAGTGTATTGTCTCTAGGCAAAATGTGACCAAATCACATTGCCTTACTAGTCTAGTGTTTGTAAAAGTAATTTGTGCAACCTAGTAATTTGGTTATTTTCAGTAAATGGAAACAGCAGGATGGAGGCAATCCCAATACAAGTTCTCTTTCTCCCACAAATAGATCTTGGATGTCTTTCATATGCTATTTTAGAGTTTAGAAATGATTATAGGAAGCAGACTTCGTATTTTTCAAGTGTGTGAGAAGGAAATCGGTATAACTTTGAAAAAGGAAATAGATGTGCAACAATATTACTAAGAAATTACATCTCTTTTTTTCTTCTTTTTTTTCTTTTTCCCCTCCCACTATGCTAGAGAATGATGTCACTTCTTGACTGCTGCTGTAGTACTACAGTTGTCCATGGATATGTATGAAAACTTTACTCAGTAGAAGAAAAATACACATTAGGAAGTGCCAGGAAGAGTCCTTTTACAGTCATTTCTCTGAGAAATTTAATTCTGAATCTCAGAAATGATTTACCTTAGCTTGATACTGGTTTTACTCATAAGAAGGAAGAAAGTATCCCTCCCCTTTTTATGCTGCATGAACTAGAATATGGCAGCTGAGCATGAATAATTATCATTACACACTCTGCCTTTTGGATTTTTTTTTCTCACACAAAACAGAAGAAAAAAGTTGCGATAAAACTTGTATATTGTGGTTTTCACTCACTGTATTTCATTTCTGCAGTAAGACATGTACATGACCAATATATAGAATCACATTGTGTGAGCTGAGTTTGATATTGCCCAGTAAGCAATAGGATTTTATTTCCATTCTGTATGCACACATGCAATTCAAAATTCTTGGCATAGGAAAGTGGTTTGGAAACCTTCTGGTCAGGGAACCAGATGTTCTGAATCTTGAGACGCCTCAGTGAGTTTCTGCTGCCTGTATTTCGTCTCTCCACTTGTCCTTGTAATCAAGGCAAAAGATAAAGGTGAACATACAAAGTTGCTAGAAAACTATCATTTATATGCACGTGATCTAGAAGCTTCTGTTTCTGTTAATGCCTTTGGGAAGTCACTGGTAGGACTGTACAGGCAATGGATTTTGCACATGTGTGTTTAATATTAGTTGTAGGTTACCAGAGCAGATTCACAGTTACTATACTGTCCCTTTTAGCCTTCCGCTAGCACAGAATGAGTGTAGATGATTCTCATGTTGGATTTGCCAGTGGTGGGGTCGGTTCTTCATCAGTTGATGTGGAGAACCTCACAGAAATGTAGCCCCCTCTTGTGGCTTTTCCACACAAAAGTTGAACATGAATGGGTTCCACCATACGTCTGAATAAACATATGCACCTGTAACTTTTCTTCAAAAGCTTTTATGTTTGCTGCTCTTTAATCTTTTTGAGTGAGATGAAAGGGATTTGTCTCAGAATAGGAAATGATAATTTCTGAAAGTTTTGCTTTGTATTTCCTATGCCACTTGGTACATTTTTACCAAACCATAAAGGATTAAGCAAGAGGGATTTGTTGGCTGTTCCTTTAATATGTTTTTCCTGATGATGCAAGAAGAGTTCTAAGTATTAGAGGATTTAGAAAGACTCCCCTGGTTGGCAGTTAAAGTATCAGGTATGAAGAGGGAAGGTAGAAGATTTCCGAAGGGAAGAGCCGCTTGCTGAAGCAGTGGGAGGCAAACTGCCCAAGTGGGCAGCAGCAGTGAGAGTGCGGGTGCTGTGCTGAGAACAGGTCAAGAGTGCTGGCCGCGTGCATGGACCATGTCCAGCTTTAGCCCTCCCTTACTGAAGAGATTCGTCACTTTAGTGACTGAATGCTAATCTGTAGTATAGTTCAAGCTCTGACCTAACCTGAAAAAAATCATGAAAATTAACTAATTTGCAGCTAACACCATGTTTTCGTGATGTGATATAAATGGTGTGATCTCCCCATTACTGTCTCTCTTTGATACAAATCAGAAATCTCTTACTTGCACAAAGTTTCTACTAAGACGTGAGCAACAACTAGAGGAGCCGATGTTCTCCTGCACCAAGAAGTTGCTGTTCCTCCTTTCTGAAAGGAAGGGGGGCTAATTATTTATTTATTTTAGAAGTGCATGCAGGAAAACACAACCTTATGGTAACAGCCTCTGCTGAGTTGACTGCTGGTGGTGAAAAAGGCTTTATATGTGGGGTATTCATTAAAGGTTGTATAATGGAAATAATTGAAGAAGTATGTCTGGAAAAGAAAATAATCCATAGTTTAAGTTATCTGCCACTACAGTTGCCAGACTGACAGGGAATGGGAACTTGTTTTTCCAGCTCAAGAAAAGGGCAAGACCTTTGAATGGTTTTCATTAGCGCCGTATGAAAATACCAGTATTTCAAACACATCAGAACCTTTTCTTTCAGATCAGGAAACTGATGCAGTTTTATTTTAGTTTTAGCTGTTTCAGAATATAACAAGAAAAAGAACACCAAATATATTTTTCTCAGAGTATATGAAGTAATAAACCTTTTTCCAGTTTTTGTTTGAAAAATATGAAAAGTATTGACTGGTGATACATGAGGCACAGGATAAGCAAGCAGAACTCACGCTCTAGCTGGGGCAAAGAAATGCAGCAGTTAAAAACTGGCTAGGTTTCTGCATAGGTTTGCTTCCACTCGTCAGCACTATTAGCACAGTGAAGTTTGGTTACAGGAATCCATTATGAACGCTCCCTTCTCCAGTGTAAATTTCATTCACAGTTGAAATTGAATCACTGCCATTGTCATCAAATCCCTTTTCATTGAGGATTTGATGTTATTTTGTACTGCAGAGTGGTGTAATTGATCATGGGGATTAGGGCTGTGAAGCAGGATGTGCTGTCTTTAAGTGTGCGGGAAAATCTGTATTTTTTTTTAAAGCTAATATTGGAATTATCTAAGTCTGCACAAATTTGAAAATCTGGCTTTTTTGGTAACTATTATGAAGTGTAGGAATGATTTGGACCTAAAGCTGGAGATCAAATGAATTCTCCTTTATGAAATATTTGCTGACGTTTACATTTCAAAGTCAAAACAATGGGTGTTCTACGAGGCTGCTAGAAGGGGCTAGCGCACCTCCTTGCTGGCAAACATGTCTCAAAATCTGAAGTGATAAAACACTTTCCAGCAAATACGTTCATTGGAACCTCCGAGCTCTGTTGTGCACGATCCCAAGAGCCATTCCAGGTCCTGAAGAAGCCTGTGGAGGAGTCCGCGCTGCCGGCTGTGCCTGCGGCCGAGGCCTGCGACCGCTCGGCAGAATCGTAGCCAGGGGGTCCCCGAAGGACGCACAGGAAGCAGCTTCCCCAGGAGCTTCTACAGATTTTAGGTTTTTTCTAGATGTCTGTTACCATCTTTGATATCGTTCTTGGGGGTGGCTCTTGCTGGGCACTGGGCTTAAATGACAGAGTGTTTTATCTGTTTTTAATTCAACAAGTAATGGCAACATATACAGGCAAAAGAGATCAAAACCNGTCCTGAAGAAGCCTGTGGAGGAGTCCGCGCTGCCGGCTGTGCCTGCGGCCGAGGCCTGCGACCGCTCGGCAGAATCGTAGCCAGGGGGTCCCCGAAGGACGCACAGGAAGCAGCTTCCCCAGGAGCTTCTACAGATTTTAGGTTTTTTCTAGATGTCTGTTACCATCTTTGATATCGTTCTTGGGGGTGGCTCTTGCTGGGCACTGGGCTTAAATGACAGAGTGTTTTAATGGCAACATATACCGGCAAAAGAGATGTCAGTATTATCAAAACCTCCCTCATTTAAAAAAGTAGACATGACAACACAAATAATTTTTTATGCTTTGGAATTGCATTTTTTTTGTTTTATTTTTTTAATCTCCCCTCCCACCCAATTTTGCCTAGAATATTTTTAAAATAATATTTTTATTTTCCAAATGTCCATCTTTACTGTTTATAATTTAACATTCCTTACTCAGATTTATAAGCAATCCAGCCTTTTATAGCAGTCAAATACAGAAGCTGTTAGAAATTACTTGGAAGCAAAAGATTTGCTCAAATTATTTTTTCAAATATAGACATGAATTATTTTCTAAAGGGAGAAGGTTCTTAATTACAAAGTAACACAGTTGGCTCTTGACAAGATTTTAGATCGGCATGTATCTGTAATGACAGCTTTTCCCACTACTTTTTGAGTATAGTCACAAATCTAAAAGTGAAAGTTACTTGAACAAAACTCCTGCTAAAATAAACTGAATATTTTTTGTAAGCAAGAACTGCAAGAGCTAGCTGCTAATCTGCCCCAAATGCAAGCATGCTGCACACTTACTGCTGGGAGGTGTTTTGTTTTTCCTTGCCTACAGTAGTCATTTCTTTCAGTGAAAACCTACTGGAAGGCTACAGATAGTCTAACGATTAAGGGATACGTATCTGCTGAGCTGCCTGCGCCTGGTTAGGGGCCCCAGCTCTCACAGCTAAGTACTACATTCTGAGACCTCCCAAAGTGCTTGGCATGGCTAACATCCTTTGCAAAATTTTCAGGTACAAATATATCACTCATGGCATATTGAGACTACAGTGGATTTAGAGCTGCCGTGCAATCGTCTAGCTAGAGCCTTGCATGCTGTGATAGATCAATGCATTCGTGTTCAGGAATAGTCTAGTGAGGTGGAAGAGGCAGGCTCAAGATGGGGCTATTCAGCAAAAATTCAGTCTCTTAACGGTTCTTACTGAACTCTACTGAATAGGGCAGTTTGTTTATCATTAAATAGTAGCTTCTGTAAGTAGTAACTTGTGTGCCTGGTGCCTGGGGTGAACAACAGGAACCCATGAGGATCTGTCCTGCTGAATTGGAGTCTTCCGCAGATTGACCGGTGTTTCTGGCACCAGAGAGCTTCTGGGCCCTGCCTTGTCCGAAGGAGCCAGCTCTTGGGAAACTCCCTCCCAGCCTTTCTCAGTGAGGTCGTTATTAGGCAGTTAAGAGTGTGTGTCAGTCACTCCCTGGTTGAGATTTATGTCCTACACTCTGGGGGGTTTTAAAAAAAGTTCTACACAGGGCCCTTTAAACCATCTTGAATTGTTGTAGAAAATGTGTGATAGAAGTCACACAATTTCNGGATCTGTCCTGCTGAATTGGAGTCTTCCGCAGATTGACCGGTGTTTCTGGCCCCAGAGAGCTTCTGGGCCCTGCCTTGTCCGAAGGAGCCAGCTCTTGGGAAACTCACTCCCAGCCTTTCTCAGTGAGGTCGTTATTAGGCAGTTAAGAGTGTGTGTCAGTCACTCGCTGGTTGAGATTTATGTCCTACACTCTGAATTGTTGTAGGAAATGTGTGATAGAAGTGGCACAATTTCTGTGATTTGTGTTTGTCTGTGATGGATATAACTGTTTTTTTTAATTAAACTCATGTATATTTTATTCTAAGACTGTATAANTAGAAAATGTGTGATAGAAGTCACACAATTTCTGTGATTTGTGTTTGTCTGTGATGGATATAACTGATTTTTTTTTATTAAACTCATCACGTATATTTTATTCTAAAACTGTATAAGAAACTAGTCAGAGCAGATGATTAAGAGCCCTTGAACAGTCTCTCAGTAACAGGAGGTGCTTCTTAATATGGAACTAAAGGGACTGTTTTGTAACTTTGTTATAAAATAGCTTCCAGACAGTGAACTTAAAAAACAGATTGGCTGAGGACACCAGAGAGATGGCCTGGGGGTGGTATCGTTGGACTACTTGTCCCTCGCTTAAATAATATTTATCTTTCAGTACAGCAGATCTGCCGGTTGCTCCATGCCGTTCTCAGGGTCTTTGCGCCCTCTGGTGATTTCCAGATAATTGTGTAACGTTCTGCTCTGGAAACAAGGCCGTGATGTAAGAGTGCAGTAAGGGTTATCCTCGGCTCACTGTAACACTGGCCTGTTTTGTGTCCGGCCGTTCATCTGCTGGATGTTAAATCCCCTGTAGAGACGGGTAAGCACCGACCCAGCCTTTACACGGAGCTGCCTCCTCCCGGGCCCTGGGGCACCTTCTGCCTGAGCAGCACAGGAGCTCGGCCTGAGCAGTCGCTGTTTTCCGTTTCCCTTCCTCTGCCGTTCCCTTAGTTTTCCCGTTTGTTTCTTTCCAAACCGTCCTTATTCATTAAATCAGCTGCTTTATCTCAAAGTCCTGAGATGGGGCTTGCAAACAGAAGCCCTCAGCAGCTCCTCAAAATAAAGCTGCGCCGTCATGAAAGCCGTGAATGTTTGGTGCCAATTTTTCTGTTTTCTTGGAATCAGCAGGCTGCCCTCCTACCCTAAGCCAAACCTGGTGACTGGAGAAGGTTGTACAGAGACTAACACCAGTTTCAGCAGGCTAAACACTCTTGTTAATACTGCGTGGTGGCCTCTGTGAAGGTAGAATACAAATGACAGCAGTGTAATTGGAGATGCTTTTAGTGCAGTTTCAGGTCGTGGTTTGGTGTTCAGTTCTGGTGGAGCTTGGAACTGGTTACAGAGGAACAAGGATGTCTTTTTTTTTTTTTTTTTTCCCCCCTCAAAGTGTAAGTACAAGAGCTAGCTAAGAGAGATGAACAAGTGTAAAAAAAATAAAATATTAAAGATCGCCAGAAGCAGACAGGCCAGTTCCAGCAAAGGTCCCTTCTCTACTTGTTTGTTCCTCACTGCCTCGCTGCAGGGCGCGTGTCCTGACCGCGGCGTAGCCACCCATTTTACTGCAGGTAATAACATCCTTGCGTGACTGCAGGCAGCAGCTCGGGAGGTGCAGGGGGTCACGCGGCGCTTGCTCATTGCCGCTTCCGCCCGACTGACCGAGCTGGGCTGGCGGTGACACCCGCCCGCGCCTCGTCGTTCCGCGGCGCCCCGTGCGCCCGGGCGCGTCCTGGGCGGCGGCGGCGGCGGCTGCC
>VWPW01028648.1:115082-252527 GCA_013389825.1 Crypturellus undulatus | reverse complement strand
GAGGGCAGCGGGCCCCGCCCGGGCGGGGCAGGGAGCGCCCCGGGCAGCGCTTGCCCCGGGGCCGCGGGGCTGAGCCGGGCGGCCGAGGTCAGCGAGTGCCCTCGGGATGAAGCGCCCCGGAACCCCCCGCTGAGAAGTCACCCTCCTCCCGCGGGTGTTTGTTAGGGGAAAGTAACAGTTTAGTGTCCGAGGACTGGCACCTGGCGGAGGTGAAATCAGCCCGTGTGTGTCACCAGACAGGCCAGAACCTGTCCCGAACCGTCCGGACCAGATTACAAGACTAAAAGTAACTGCAGCGGTCCTGAAGGACCAGGGATCTCATAGCTTAACATCTCTTGACCGCTGCCCACTGCTGGACATAGGTAGCTTACCCTAGGAAAGGATATTAAGAGTATTAATAGCTGGAAATAAAACTTAAAAGATGTAACCCCCTAGCAGCATGGCATTAAGTTTTAGTAGTGATCCCGTTAAAATGCAAAGTGTGTAACGGTGCGTGTCCGGATTGTGTTTTGGCAGCCACCCCTGGGAAACGGTCACAACAGCCGCCATGCAGAAATACCCAAACCCCATGAACCCCAGCGTGGTCGGAGTGGACGTTCTGGACAGACACGTAGACCCGAGCGGGAAGCTGCACAGCCACCGGCTGCTCAGTACGGAGTGGGGGATACCCTCGATTGTGAAATCGGTGCGTGGTTTATTGCAGAGCTTGAGAAAGACACCTGGGAAAGAGGAAGCTTGAGAAGTGTGTTGTTGTAATAAAACGTGTCTAAAAATACATTTATTTATCAGTTAAGGTCAGTGACAGGACACGTAATGGCTCTCGGGTAGTTACAGATGAGCTGTATTTTAGATTTTCTTTTTCAAAAGTCTACCTGAATTGTTTTGTTTTAAACTAAACCTTAGTCATGTTGTTTCCAAGTTTATTCAATATAATAATTAGTACTTATGCATTTAAAGGCAATAAAAAATGGCAGTTCTGTAGTAAAATTAATTACAGTGTGAGAGTGTGTAATCCCCAGGACCTGTCTTGCAGCTCATCGGCACATGCAGAACCAGGACGTACGTTCAGGAGCACTCTGTTGTCGACCCAGTGAAAAAAACAATGGAGCTTAAATCCAGTAATGTAAGTACTGTAGCCTTGTTCATACTACTCAAATAGTTTACAGATCAAGAATATTATACGTCACATGTTTATAGTTAAATGTACTATTCATCACTTTTGTTTTTCCAAAAGGAACTACTAGTATTTTTGGAATTTGGTGCCAGCACTGTCTAATGTATGAGTGTGCTGATGGGCAGAATACAAGTATTCTCATTTTTTTAGAACAATTAAAAGCCCTTTGCTTCTAATTGCTTTCTAGCGCTTTTCAGTATGGCCATATGGCCATTCTCCTTTTGTGTAATGTTCTGCTTTATGAACCACTCAGTCTGTTTAATATCACTGGATAGTTTATGATGGTAAAGGGTTGATATATGATATGCAAGGAAAAATAAGTAGCTAAGCAAATGCTGAATTTGAAAATGTTTATATTTTGTATATCCTAAATGCTAATCCCAATCCTAGCAAGGAAAATGTTTAAATCAGTCACACAGTTATGACCATATGCTTTATCTCTGTAGTCTTATTTATTACATTGCTTCAATATTTTTATTAAGATGGGTTTACTAGGGGGTTATCTTTTTTTATGTTCCACAGATCTCATTTACAAACCTCGTGTCAGTAGATGAGAGGCTTGTCTACAAACCACACCCGCATGAACCACATAAGTAAGTATGGCCTGGTCCTTTCCTGGTCCTGAAGTAGATTTTGGCCTTGGAAATTCCACTGGTGTCTCTTGAACAGAAGATGATGCTGTGGGGGTAGCAGCACCTTTGTTGTGGTGTTTTCCAAGGATTATATAGACTATCATTTTTCTTAGTGACCTGCTTCTGCAGAGCACCGTGACGGAAGGACTGTCACACCACGGTGGAGTTCAGATCTGATTTTCAGGGAGTTTTCTTATGTCTTGTCTGTAACTAAGATTAGAATCATTATGAGCTGCTTATTTGTAATCCTTTCATCAACTTGGGCACTGAATCTGCATCTTTGACTACCTCCAGACTGTATTTTTGGAGAATGAAAAGGCAGCTTTAAAGTCTACCAAGTCTGTAATTTTGCAGTGAGTGGTATATCTCAATTATCTTTGTAAGGGTTGCTCCTTCAGAGGTTTTTCCCCCATGACAATGGGCGATATTAAATCGCTATTATTAAAAGAGAAGTCTGAATACCATCCTGGAAATCAGTGGTTTTCTTGGTATGTTTTCAGTCCAAACCTGCTGCATTCATTACTTCCCATTGCTGAAGATGTGAATAGTTGAGTGCCACAAGGGCCTCCTTGCACTCAGTGGGGATATCTGGGTTTTATTTTAGGAACATGCAAATAGGTGAACAAAGCAGTTAAGTTCTGTCAAGGGTATGTACTCGCTGGGAGGAGAGTTGTCTTTTCTGTTTTTAGCATACTTGGGAAAACTCATTTTGTTTTTCCATTTCAGAACCGTTTTGACACAAGAAGCAATAATATCTGTGAAAGGTGTCAGTCTTAGTAGTTACCTAGAAGGGTTAATGGCAAACACCATCTCTTCCAATGCTAATAAAGTAAGTATGACCCTTCTGTAAAATGTGCGATTCCTGACTAAATGTTACAATGAATAAAAACTTCTATTTTACATCTTGAGTTCAAGCTCAGGAATGATAAAATGCACAGTAAGGAGCCATACTGAGGGCTTCTTCAGAAGGAATTTCTTCATGAACAGTATAAAGCAGTACAGACCTCTGCAGTGGTCTGGTTCTTGACTTTTAAGTACTATTACTTTGGCATGTATTTCTGTACTTTTGCTTCTCTTTCCAACTATTGTTTCCTAAGCAATTTTTCCAAAATCAGTCCATTTACTTATTTGTCAGGATTTATATACTAATAAGTTTTTCTTTTAACTATAGGGCCGTGAAGCATTGGAATGGGTAATTAATAAACTGAATGCCGAAATTGAGGAGTTCGCTGCTTCAGCAAGAGGAACGATGAGGAATTCAATGGCAGCAGCAGCGTTTGTAGAGAAATGATAGTAAATATACTTTTATTACTAAACAGGTTTAAGTCTAATGCTTCTCTCCAAACCTAAATATACTTATTTTTTTCTCTAAAGACATACCTGTGAATTAGGTATGTTTCAAATTACTTTTGGAGAAAAGCTGAAATCTTACTAATGAGGCTGATGTGCAAAGCTTAAATAATATATTGGTTCTGCTGGACTGGACTTTGGTTACAGATGAAGAAATAATTTTCAAGTGTAGTTCCTGTATTTACATGAACACTAACTTAATAAGTGTTTTCAAATGTGGAGGTCTCTTACAGAGCTGAGGCTGTGTATGTGTTGAAGGAGACTGGCATGTTTGGTTGACTTCAGTGGAATTTTTATTTTTGTGTCATTCAAGGACTACCTCTTTTGGGACCAAGCCCCAAATTACCAGAATGGTTTGTTCTAGCATTGTTCTGTTTGTTAATTTTTGACAGTTGTGTGATACAACTTGGTTTAGCAGAAAGTTTATTACTTGAAGCTTGAAGTAAAAAAGAATGTACAATTTTTTTTTTTTGATAAACTTTTTAGCTCTTGTTTGGTTGATCTAACATGGTACTCAAACTGTTTTTAGAGTTTAGGTAAAACATGCAAAATGTCTCTAATCTACTAGGCCTGAAATTCTACTCCTAAATATGACATTTATGAGTTGTGCATCCAGTAACTGAAGGTAGAATTTGAACTTGTAGGATTTGTAACTCCCATTTTTGAAATCCCATTAAAGCAAGGGATATACTAAGCCTAAACATTCACATCTTGCAAAAACTTCCAGGAAAAGTAGGCATTCACTTTAAAGTATAGAAGAAACACTTAAAGGACAAAAACCTCTCAGTGACTAAAAAGATACTTAAATGTAAGAGGAAGCAGTATATTAACTGTTAATATAACGATTAACGTGATCATGCTCTAAAAACAACCTGTTACATCAACTGAATATTGCATTGTCCTTTAATTTAAACATAGTATCTTGAGTAGCACATCCTGTTCTAATCCAAGTTTCTGGAAGTTTATTTTTTAAATTAATTTGCTTACAAACCGGTATTTTGAAATGAAAGCCTTGAGAATAAAAAGTTTCGTATAGTTTGAGTATGTTTTTTGGTACTAGCTATAGGTTATTGGTACTGTCTCTAGTACTTAGCTGTGGGAACTTAGAAGTTAGACTTTGCCATTCTTATTTCATACTCTATCACTCCACTGGTAGCCCCCTTGACTTCAGTGTAAGTTATCTGTCCTATTATGACTCCTTCATTATGGGGAGAAAAATGGAAAAACACAGCCCTGAATGAATCTTGTGTTTTGGTACCAGAGGTTCTTCCTGGAATTTTGATTCTAAGTGTCCAAGTAACATCAAGTCTATTTCTTTAAAAACTGTAACATCACCTGTCCTACTATATTTTATTTTACATGCCATTTCTGTTATAGCGGAGTTGTCTATTGAACAGTGTCTGCTAAACAGAGCACCAGAGCTTGTGTTAAGTGATGAATATGAGGGAACACAATCTTCCATAAAACCTTTTGTGTAGGGGGGGAGGTATGTGTATGTATACCTTTTAAAAAATTAACTATTTTAAATATTTTTTTAAAAAATGTTTGAGACTTTACCTTTGTAAATTGAAATCACAGAGATTTGACATGCTTTTACATAATATTATTACAACTGTAATGGCATTTCAACTTAAAAAATGTATGTGAAACAAGAAATTGTACCATCACTTCTGTTAAAAAGAGATGCAATGCTTGAAGCCATTTTTTTTAAATATTTGTTTAGCCTTAAGCATCACATAGTTCTGGGCATATTATAGTCAACCTACTCTTTTTCTAATTTATCTGCACTAAGGACTGCACAGTATGAACTCACTGTTTGAAGTTGCACTGAAAAAAATTAGGCTATTTAATATTTGCAAGCATCCAGTAGCTTCTTGGAAGATCATGATTTTCTTTGTTCTATTTTATTTTTTATGGCTGCATTCTCATTCTGTCAGGGAGTATGGTTTTCTGTATGTGGCGCTTTTTAAATAAAACTTTGTGAGTTCTGGCTAGTTCCTAAAACTTAATGCTAACTTTGGGTGGGAAAGGACGGGACTGCTGAGTGAATAATGTAGAATGGGAAAGGTGAAGGTGAAGAAATGCTGTGGCTTTTTAAATTATTTTTTAAACTCAAATGTCTATCCTAAAATGCATATTTTCAGTGGTAATAAACCCATTTGCAGCTGCTGTGGTCTCTTTTGCTCAATAACTCCGTATTATCTATAAATATGGCATACTGTAAAGCATACTAGATTTCCCTGCCTCCCAAGGACTGTGCCTTCGCCCTAAACTCTGCATGCACACACTATTAATAGCAAATGAGCAAAATGTTTGGGTCTGGACAGAAATGTGTGAGCTTGTCCGTTTCCACAGTATCTTCAGCTGCCTGCAGTTTTGGTTGAGGTGAGGGATGTACTGGGCAGCAGCTAGGAGGCGCTTGCTGTCCTGTACGGAGAGAGGAAAGGCTGCCCCTTCCGGCCTCTGTGTTCCTTAACCCCAGGGAACCCGCCCTGCGTCCCCGCAGTGCACTGCAGGGCTGGCAGGGGCCAGGGGAAGCTACACGGGTAATAACGATGCTGAGCTACACGCTCTAGGTGTCCCTGCTTGAGCAAGGGGGTTGCACTAGATGATCTCTAGATGTCCCTTCCAACAGAACGTTTGGGGTAATTCTGTAATGATAACTATAGGAGTGTCACCTGAGCTGGCGCAGGGAAGCTGTGGCTTCACGTGGTTGGTAGAAGTAAAGGAAATAAGAAAACTGACCTAAAGCAAGAGGGGGAAGAAGCAATAGGAAAGAAAAGGGGTGTCTCCCTGGAGGAGGGACCTTAGAGTCCTCCTTAAAACAAGCTGCATTCAGAAAAGCTTTAAAAAAAAAAAAAAAAAAAAAGTTGAATTGCAATAGCTGAAAGTTTGGTGACCTGGCTAGCTTAATGCCTTCTGCTGAAACTGAACATCTATATTCTCTGTTGGCTGTAATGGAAATAGGTATTCTTCCCAAGTAGTCCCATGGACATAGATTCAAGCCTGTAGAAGAAAATCTCCTAAATGAAACTGCTTACCTGATTTACATCAGAAGTAGAAAGAAGGAGCTGGAAAATTATTTGAAGTTTTATATAAGAATCATGTATCAGTAGTAGGATTTTAATAATAGTTAATATAGTTTTAGTAAAGATTTTCAGTTGTTAATTACGTTTACCTTGCTCTTTATGTTGTAATTTAAAGAGGCTTGGTGTGGCTGAAACAGCAGTAGATGAATTTGTTTTGCATTAACTGCAAGGCATTCCAAGAATGGATCCATTGTGACTTAATCTTGCCTTGGTGGTGTGTAGTTGTCTAGCTTCTACCTACCCAAATTTTAGCTTGATGAGAGTAAGATTTATGCAGTATAAATTTGCTAATAGCTTAATATTCTAATGTTCTGAAAAGAACTACAGTTCACAGTCTTAAAAGATTAAAAAATGCTACCATGGAAGAAAGCAAATTTCTAAACTTACTGTGACAGGAAAATGATTTGTGTATGAACACTAAAATAACAGGTATTTGTTTAATCAATAATTAAAACAAAGTACTTACAAATGAAGGTTTCATTTGCCTGAGAAGTATTTCTTCCTGTGGACAATGGGTGTCAGCATCAGTTCAGTTTTATAGGCACTAACTGTAAAACAATTGTTAATCAATATTTTGGAAAACTGCACATAGAAGAAGCTTTAAGTGAGAATTCCTACAGTGTCGCTGACTTGTGGTCTTGTCAGTTGCAGTATGTAACTGCAGTTAAATTGTACGGTCCAGCCTATTTCCACCAAGTCTTAAAACAGAAAACCTAAGCATCCAAGCCTAGTAACTGTAGCCTTTCAACCTCCCTCACCATTGGCACTGACAGCTCTCTTTGAAGGACAGATCAGCATCCTGCTGAAGTTAAAGTTTATAGAAATGAAGCACACCTAAAGCTCACATAAAAGCACCGAGTCATTTTGGAATCTTTCCATTCCTCAAGCTGAAGGCTATTCTTTCACTGGTAGAGGGCCTTTTCTTTCTCAGTTTTATAGTTTTTGCTTATATATTGCCATAATGCTTCTAAAGGTGACACCGGCTCATGATCTGTAAAATTACAGTTAGTCCCCAAATGGTGTCAGTGCTTGGCAAAAAGTTAATTTTATTTCCTAGATTATAATGTGCACTGTTGTAACAGTAAAACTACATTTAATGGAGTATTAATTTAAATGCTGAAGATCTATTATCCCTGTCTTCACACATAGCTACCATAAGAAGTACAACACAAGATGGCTTTTTGCCATACTCTTTTTAAGTTTCTGAGGTCCCTAGCCTTCTTCCTGTCACCTGGGTGTTTTTGAAACTTTTGTCCACTATTATTTTCACATGTGACCAGAAAGTTTTACATCATTATGTTTTACCATAACACTTCAAAAGTAACCAAGTTAGCATAAAGGTTATTAAGTATATTAAAATAATTCCTGATGCACAACATTCTTAAAACTCGACTGTACCTGAATTCTGATCTGTGGATCCTGGGTCCCTCCTAAGAAAATTTGTGCCAGGTTTTGTAGAATGGATAACTGAGAACTTGAATGATACTGCCAGAATTATTTTTACTTTGAATCCAGGCATCCAAAAGTTAAAAATTAATGTCTTCATCTGCTAACTCAGCTAGTCTTCAAAATGTAGTCCTGTAAAAGGAAACAGTTCAGAACTGTACCTTTATCTTAAAATTAGGCTGATTTTTCAGACCGCACTTTCAGCTGTTGCTCTGTGGTGAGTGCTGTACTTAGACAGGAAGTATTTAACAGGAGGTGACCTTTATTGTCATCAGCATGGCATGATTTCCAGTAGCTGTGCAACAGATTAGGGTCATGAGCAGAAAGACGGCAGAGCTTTAGCGGCACAGCCCAGTATGGCTTACGCAGAGAGAGACAGGAGATAAGCCCACAGCTATCAGAGGTAGGAAGCATTATTACTGGCATCTGTATTTTATATTATAATAACTATAGTTTCTTGGCTATGTGAGTTCAAGGAACATGTTCACTATCTATCTCTGCCATTTGAAATTAAGGCAGAAGGAACACAGGGAAGGGATAACGCAATTTATAATCTATTGAAAACCATGTTGGTATTGGCTTTTTTATAATTTCGTTTATGTATTGGCTTGGTTTCCTCTGTACTGTCCATTTTAGACCTTTTTAAATTAATCATAAAATGTTAGCAAAGGATTTTTGAGGTTAATGATTTTAAGTTCTGCTATGAATATAGGATAGCAGGCAAGCTTGTAATCTTATCACAAATATTATAAATGTTGAAAGATTCAGGTTTTCCCTTTTTGACCTATAAACTTTATACTCTTGATAAAATTATAACCATGTAGCATGAGCTCTAAAATTATAAATATATTATGAATAAAGTGTATTCAATAGCTATTTCACTTATAGTGAGACTAGAAATTTCATTAATTCATTTCACCCAGACTTTTAAATAAGTGAGACTCTTAAATGAGCAACTCTTCTTAGTCTAGTAACTTCTGCGTTGTACTCAATTCGTCCAGTTTTCCTATTGTGATAGGAAGGCATAATTCTTAGCAACTTCAGCTAATATTCTGCAAAGATCCGCCTGAGTTGAAGTGACCTCAGTGGGAGTTCTGCCCATGGTGATTATGTTAAATCTATTATACACGCACCTGGGCCACAGTTGTGTAATAACAGACAAAGCTTGAATGCATTCACCTGAGAAATGGCAGCCTCTCGTTAAATGTCCATCTTTCACTTTCTTGGGTAGAACGATACTTTGGGAATGATTCCCTAAAAAAATCGCGTGCATAATCCTACGCCAGGAAAGACAACAGTAGGATTCAACTACTCTCTGCTTTGTAGTACAGTCTTGAGAGGTGTCTGGAGAAGGATCTCTTTCTTGATCTACTCATACTATAATTAGAAGCACCTTTATGAACTGAAATATAAGCTGCTCTGTTTTCTCTTTAATTACATACCTGTTTTTTTATCAGAATATATTTTTAGTACATTTTATTACGTGATTCAAACTAACCACAAAGTTTAAGAGATGTAAGGATTAAAATATTAGCCCTCTTGTGTGCTTAGTTATTTTCAGTTATAATATTTTTTGGTTTCATTATGTCTTTATTTAATTTTTGGCATGTTGTTATAAATCTGTAGTTAAAAATACTTAAGATTTAATAAGATAGTAGTCATGCTGCGGATTTACTTGACTTTTCAGTTTCATCCTTCAATCCACCCGGACCTACCTGGTCTCACTTTTTTGGCCTCCCTGGACCCCTCCAGTGACAAGACTTCAGCCTCCTTGGAACTCTTCAAAATCCCCTTTTCAGATTCTTTGGATCTATCCAGTCTGAGCTCTTCATCCTCTGTGGACTTCTCCAGTCTCCCTTCTTCATCTTCTCTGGACCTTTCAAGTCTCACCTCTTCAGCCTCTTCAGACTGCTCCAGTACCTCCTCTTCAATCTCCTTAGAGCTCTCCAGCCTCACCTCTTCAGATTCCTTAGAGCGCTCCAGCTTCACCTCTTCCATTTCACTGGATTTATCAAGTCTCACCTCATCGGGCTCTCAGGACCTCTCTGGTGACAGTTCTTCAGTCTCTTTAGATCTCTCAAGTCTCACGTCAGGACACTCCCTAGATTTCTCCAGTCCCACCTCTTCAGCCTCTCTAGACCTCTCCAGCCTCACTTCTTCACCCTCCCTGGTTGGTTCTGGTGACACTTCCTCAGCTTCCTTGGACTTTTCCTGTACAATCCCTCCACCCCCACTGGATGTCTCAGAATGCACCTCCTCTACCTCTTCAGAATCACTAGATCTCACTGATTTTAACAATTTCATGTTTCAGAACTCCTCTGAGCCAACAACCTCTGAGAATGTCTGCAATATCATCTCTACACCCTTTCTGGAGGTCTCTGATCTCTCCTTTCAGGAATCTTCTTCCCTTACTGACTCAGTTTCACTGGACATTTCTAATCTCACATCCTTAGTTCCCCCTGACCTCTCCACTCTCACTTTTCTGGATGTTTCTAACCATACCTCTTCTGCTTCTCTTCATCTCTGCATCTAACCCTTATTTTCCCCTCTGCAACCTCTCCACACCTTTCTAAACCTTCCTCTTTTGTGTAGTCTAATTTTTGTGTCAAATGTCTCCAAAAGCTCTTACTTGCAGGAAGTTTAGGGCTTCACAAACATGCCCTAGCATCTAAAAGGCATGAAAATAGGTTGTACAAGTCTATAATGGTGCCTTGTTCATAGCACTATAGACATCAATATATATTTTGGAAATGTTATAGAACACATTTTCTGGTACTAACCTAATTTTCTTTCTGTCTCAGCCTGCTACCTCTTCTGCAGATTTAAATTTTAATTAATTCTGAATGTTTATCTTTCAAGATCAATAAATAGAGCTAAATGTGCAAATAACAACATCCAGGTTGCACATCTCCGATTACCTGAGTGAGTTGCGCAGAACTGCAGGCAGTGGTTACTTGATAGGGAGGTGCAGAGAGGGAAGATGTAGTGGGAAAGACAATGCGGGGGAAAGGAGCAGGTAGGATGAGGGATCAAAGGCATGGACAGGGGCAGAAGAGAGGGACATGTAGCTGAAACAAGTGTTCATCGCTGCTAGCACCATTCTTTTCTGGTAAGCTGTATTTGCAGCCTCAGCTGCCCATAAGGCTTACAATAATCTTATTTGTAATTATTTTACCTACCAAGTCATCAGATGTTACCATTAAAAGTGGCATTTGTATAAAAATAATGTCCTTTACCAGTATTTATGTATATATAATAGTTAGTTGTTCCACATCAAATATGTTGCACATGTAACACAGTTGAGCTTTCTTTTATCTTTGGTGCTTCCTCCAATCATTTTATCATTGTTATAGTAGGGTTTTCAGAGGATAAATATTATTTTGTTTCAGTATCACCTCAACAATACCATTTCTGTCTTGAAAGTGCTGCCTGTCATTAGAAATACCTTTTAATGGTTTTATTTTTTACAAGCTGGAAAGTTTGCTCCAATGGGCCATATGTCTCAGAAGTAAGCAGACCAAAATGGCTTGTACAAAATCTAAATATGGAAATAAATGCATGCAATTGGAATTACTTGCTGCCTCATTTACTTCCTCAAAATGAAGTAGGAAAGACTGTATATTTTCATTTTAGAAATGAAGCCCAAATTCACTTGGAACAAAGTTGTACAGTAGACATTAGAAACATTAATAAATTTTTGCTCCAGATGGAACTAGTCTAGTCTAGTGTCTTAATGTGTCCACTTTCAAAATGTCATTCTAACTGGCACCAACTAGAATCTTCTTCAGTAATCTCAGTACAGAGATCAAGCAGGTAAAGTAAGGACAGGAAATTCCTTCTTCCCACTCTTCCCTTCTGGTTGGTGTTCCCGGTAATTACACTAACAGGCAATCTTTTCTTACTGTCATATGATTATCTGGGACTATGGGCAGACTATGACTTGGTGAAAGGATTGCTCTTTTGGTTCTGGTGGATCTCTGCTGTCATTCTTATGGTGTATCAGTTGTTAATTGCAGTGGTCCAGGACTACCTGAGATCTATAATAAAACTCCTTATTTCTGGTTGAGAGATTTACTGTAATTGTAACAATGACTGTTTAGTTCCTGAGGTGATAGCAGAGTAGTCAGGAGAATACAAGGCCTCTATGGAATGACCCAAGTTATCAGAGTTCCTTCAAGATTATATGGATCTTGGAGGATTCTTACCTATTTTGTAGAGTACTTTGGAGTGGGAAAGATAGGTGGGAGAATAGGTATGCACACCTACATGCAAGTACGTAATGACAACCTAATCCAAATACTTAAATCCCAATTATTTAACTGAGCATTAGATTAGGACTGTGTTGATGCCTATCAAATGTGATTCAAGTCAACTCATAGCTCTTTGCTTTTTATTGCAATTACACATGGAAAGTTGCCTACAACTTTCCAGCAAGTGTAAGCAAATTGTTGAGATTATTAGTTTTGCTTTTAATGCATCTGTTTAGAGCAAATGATTAATATAATTTTAGATGTGTGCAAAAATGGTGTTTCTTGCATCATAAGGAATCACATGCCAAGGCATTTTATTGTAGAGGATAAATTTGTAAAGTGGCACACCTTGGCCACACATGGCTTAAGACTTCGAGCGCCTGGTTCTCGTTGTTATCTTTTTTAGGTATTTGCTTATATGCTTAATTACAACAGCATTACTGAAATATTCAGGAATTACTTAATATGTAACTAATTTAATTAACACATAACTAGCCATCAGCCTCATAGACAAGAGTTAGGCCTAAATGTCCAGTCTGTAGTTCATTCAAATATAATGTTTTTTCTGATACATCACTGGCCTCGAATCACCAGTGCCTGGGGCAGGTCCCAGCTGGCCCTACCTGCAAGCTAGAGCCGAGGCCTCTCTGAACAGTATTTAGCGCCGGGGCAAGCGGAGACACCCCCCGCGCTGATGCGGGGTGCACGTGCGGGGCGGGCGGTGGCGGTTCCTCCCGGGCCAGCGCGGGTTCCCGGCCGGCCGAGGCCAGAGGCTGCGCCGCCCCGCGGCCCCGGCGCGTTCGCTCGCCGCCTCCACACGAAACCGCGCGCTCCGCCGCAGCGACCGGGCGGGCCTCGCGTGCCCAATGCCGCCCTCTGATTGGTCGCATCGCGCCCGCAGGGGCCCGTTGGGTAGTTGCCATTGGCCAACCTCCCTGAGGTAACTCGCCCTCCGGTTGGCGGTGCGAGCGCTCGCGCCTGTGGATTGGCCGGCGGCGGGCGGCGCTGCGGCTCCCCTTCCGCGGCGCTGACCTTGCGGCGGGCGGCGCGGCGGAGCGGAGCGGGCCGCACCATGGTGGCGTACTGGCGGCAGGCCGGCCTCAGGTACCGGCCGGGGGGCCCTCGGGGCGCCTCGGGCGCGCGCTGGGCTCTCACCGCCGTCTTTTCTCCCCTCCTGCCTTTAGCTACATCCGCTACTCGCAGATCTGCGCGCAGGTCGTCAGGGCAGCCATGAAGCCGCAGTACAAAGCCGAGGCGGAGCGGGTGGCCGCGGCCACCGTGAAGACGGTGAAGCCCAAGAAGGAATGAGGGACAGGTGAGCGCGCGGGTGTCGCGTTGCAGCCCTTTCCCTCCGCGGTTTCCTCATGTTTCCCACCCCCCCCCGTGGCATTGCAGCCATTACCGCCCGTCCCGGCCTCTGCCTCAGGCATGAGATAGCGCGCTGGGAAGGACGGACATGTGAGCAGGGTGAGACATCAACCCGCCCTGCTGAATGGGGTGTGTGACCTTAATGGTGTCGTCCCTGTGCTTGTAGACACGGTGATACTGCTGAAACAGTGCAGGTCTCTGCAAGGTGCTGCCCCATCAGCGTGTCAATGATGGTGCTCTCTATAAAACAGTGAAATGAGTCTCTGAATCAAAGCCTGTGGCTAATGCACCAGGTAAAATACACATTAGGCCTCTGTTCTGTGTTTGTAAAGAATTGGTTTAGGCCTGGTCGGGAATGGTTGTATTTGATACACTGAAAAAATAGGTGGCAGTCCCAGAAATGTGGAGCAGAATCTGTTCTTGATGTGAGATTCTCCTGTTTGAAGCCCACCTTGTGCATGTTTTCCTTGTTCTTGATTAACTTGTACTTTGATTCTCTCATAGGAACTGGCCTGTGGTGAATACTGCACCAGCAAGCTGCAAAGCTGTAGGCACGCTCAAGACTCCTCAATACAACATCATCACAGTAACTGTACAACTTGCCAGCGTGTGTAAATCAACGTGCTAATAAATGTCACTCAACAATCAAATGCATGTGTGGCAAGTGATGTTCTTCTTTAAACATAGATGAAGTATTCCATTTTGTAGAGATGTTTATATTGTCTTAAAACAAAAACTTAATGTTCACATTGCTATTTCAGGTGTATCACAGAGGGAGAGATTTAACTGTGGTTTAAAATTTAGCCTACTTTAGTTCACTGACTAGTGCATGCCTTGGGCAGAATTTTCTTCATTAAGATCTATGATAAATAGAGAATATAGGCCCATAATTTCAAATACATAATTAAAAAATCTTCTGTCAACCCTGTCCTGTTACTGGAAGGGGTACACTGTTGTTTATGGTCTTAGAGTTCATCTCATGTGCTCAGAGCTCCAAAACCAGCTCCACAGCTGCCCAAATGCAGAAATTCATTAATAACCTGGGGTGTTCCAGCTCTAGCTTTTAATATTGCAATAATTGCACGTCTTCATATGTGCTTTCTGTATACTTTGTCACAGCTGCACAGACACAGTAAAAGGATGATGTATTTTTTTGCAACTGCTTTTAAATTGTATACAGTTGAAAAGATGCTGCTGTCAGTCAAATTACTGCAGTGAAAATGGAATGCTAGGAGGGTGAAAGAAAGAAGAGGAATCAAAAATCACAAGTGACCCTTTTGTTAACTTTAATACATGTAAATATTTTGCATCTTAATTCAGGTAATAAATTCAAAACAAGTACTCAAGCACATTGATATATTTAAAATAACTCAAGAGCATAAAAATAACATAAAAATAAGTGGCAACTGCAGTATTTACTTCATGGAATATTTTTATACATGAAACTTTTTTAAAGTGATACAGAATGTTTTAAATAATAATACTAAGTATATGGCTGTGAACATTTCTGTAGCTGACCAAAAAAACTCCTGACATCAAGATATATTTCTGAGTCAGTAATTGTCATTGAATTTGCATTTCTAACAAGGTGCAACTCATTTCATCCATTCTGCTGCACTGCAAGAAAGGCAGAGGAGTTACAATAGTATATGGAAGAAAAAAAATCCCACACAAATCTTCTATACTATGTACATGATTTTGAATGTTAGTGTAACTCAGGCTATAGTTTGAAATAAAAACAAACCACACCAGGCAATGAATAGAAGCTCTGCAATTATAAAACAGCAGTGTAATAGTACTATTGAAGTAAAAATTAAGGTGCCTAATCGATCACTACTGAAGAAGCCCTACTTAAGAAACTGAGCTTATCTGCAGATGTACACAGGTCTATGGAATTCTCAATAAAACAGATCCCACCTTTTTATGCATGATATTTAGATAAGCAGGTGTACCTAAAGCACTAACAGGTTCACAAGCAAGAACATGAACTGTGTTTACTTGAGAATAAATAAATGTGACAAGAGCCTATAGCCTACCTTACTGCTGCTTGTGATCCTGCCATGCACACACAGGAATATGTGTCTGGCTATATGTTCCGAAAGTGAATACATTAATAAGAGCCTGTTACAAAGCAACTTTTCTTCATAGTGGTTCTTTCTTTTGGAGTGGAGAGGGGGAGAGATTTAGTTTCCTAGGAAAGCTTAGCATAGCTGCTGTTGATTTGAAAAGCACTATATTGTAATACTGGATATAGTTGTGCCTGAAACACGTTAAAAAAATGCTTAAGAAAGGTGTTCCTTCGGGTGGGCAAAGGAAGACTATTGCTCTCAAAGTGTCCATGGGCTTTCAGATTGCTACTGTTTCTAGAGCGTTTCCGGTTCTTGGCTAGCTTCCACTTCTACCTCTTCATATTCCTCAACGTCTGCTGTGGCATCCTGGTACTGCTGGTACTCAGACACAAGGTCATTGGTGTTACCTTCTGCTTCAGAAAACTCCATTTCATCCATGCCTTCACCAGTATACCAGTGAAGAAACGCTTTCCTTCTAAACATAGCTGAGAATTGTTCAGAAACCCTGATGAAGAGCTCCTGAATGGCTGTGTTATTGCCAATAAAGGTGGCTGCCATCTTCAGTCCTCGTGGTGGTATGTCACACACTGCCACTTTGACATTGTTAGGGATCCATTCCACAAAGTAAGAACTATTCTTGGTCTGAATAGCCAGTAGCTGCTCATCCACTTCTCTGGTAGACATTCGGCCTCTGAAGATGCACGCCACGGTCAAGTAACGTCCACGACGAGGGTCACAGGCTGCCATCATGTTCCGTGCATCAAACATCTGCTGAGTGAGCTCTGGCACTGACAGGGCTCTGTACTGCTGACTGCCTCGAGCTGTCAGTGGAGCAAAGCCAGGCATAAAAAAATGCAGGCGTGGAAAAGGCACCATGTTAACAGCCAGCTTCCGCAGATCCGCGTTCAGCTGACCAGGAAAACGGAGCGAGGTTGTGACCCCACTCATTGTTAGGGACACTAAGTGGTTGAGGTCACCGTAGGTGGGATTGGTGAGCTTTAAAGTTCTGAAACATATGTCGTATAGAGCTTCGTTATCAATGCAAAAGGTTTCGTCTGTGGTCTCTATTAGCTGATGGATGGAGAGGATAGCGTTATACGGCTCTACGACTGTGTCAGATACTTTGGGTGAAGGCACGACGCTGAAGGTGTTCATAATCCTGTCGGGATATTCTTCTCTGATTTTGTTGATGAGGAGCGTGCCCATACCTGAGCCCGTACCACCACCAAGTGAGTGGATAAGCTGGAAGCCCTGCAGGCAATCACAGCTCTCGCACTCGTTTCTCACCACGTCCATGACATTTTCAATCAGTTCAGCTCCTTCTGTGTAATGCCCCTTAGCCCAGTTGTTGCCAGCACCAGAGTTACCTAAACAGAGAATCAGCCGTGATGTTACCAAGACTAATTTTTAAAGGTCATAAAGATGACATTAAAAGGCCATTTTAAGCCTGCTGGCGCTGGCTAGTTTACTAACAGCATACATACCATGAATAAAATTGTCAGGGCGAAATAATGGGCCTATTTTGCTAGATCGTACACTGTCCATAGTTCCAGGTTCCAGGTCCACCAAGATGGAACGAGGCACGTATTTATGAGCTAGAACAGAAGAAAAATGCATACAAGTTACCAGGTCTATTGGCAACAGTATATCCCCATTGCCTCACCTCAGGCTAGGTATTTCAAGGTATTTCTCCCTATTTCATATGGTGGAATACAAAATGACTAACGAAACCTAAGTTGCAGTTAAATCAAATCCTCTTTGGTGATCTTATAACACAGGAAGAGGTTCAGCTTGTGCCACAAGTAAACTTCAAAGCAAAACAAACAAAACCATTGGGTAACTCAGGTCAAGGACAACCGGCTCACTCCTGCAGAATTACTGAAGGAAAACAGGCACAGGTCTCAGAGGGTTTGCTTTGTTTAAGAATGGGGTTGGGCTATCAGACAGAAGTGTTTTTCTGAAGCCTGAAAATCAGCATGAAAAAACTACTATTGGAAGTCAGGGAGACCCTGTGTAATGTACTCTGAAGTCTCCTATATACCTACAGTGGTTTGGGAGGTATTTATTTAGTTATTTAAACTTAATTTAACCTTCTTGATGGTGTTGTAAATTGCTCTAACAATACCCTAGCAGTGCTGAGCACTTACAGTAAGCCTCATTGAAGTACACGTTAATTCGCTCAAGCTGCAGTGGTGCAGCCCCACGGTAGTTTCCATCGATGTCAATTCCATGTTCATCACTTATCACCTCCCAGAACTGAAACAGGAAAGAGGTTTAAGACACTCAAAAATATTTTTTTTCCAGCACAGTGTGATCAGCATGATTTCTGCTGCTGTCATGGCTGTGAATTACACCACGAGGGTCCTGTACTCGAAGCTGGGGCAGAGAGGTGCTTTGCTACTTCCATGTTAGACTGTAGAGGACAGAAGAACAATTTCAGGAAAAAAAAACCTGAACAAAATGCAATCATGCCAGTCAAGTAGGCTTTCTGGGTGTTTTGGTGGGAGGATATTTGTTTTGAGGCCTATCATGCACAAATGTGCTATGGCAAATTTACGTGAACAATGTTTTTCACAAACATATTGATCGTTTTGCATATGCACTTACATTCATATTTTAGATCCATTCCTCACCATCAACCTCCCCAGAAACCCATCTAATTTTGAGCAATCAAGAGTTAATAGTGTAATTCTGAACATCTGTGTGACTCTAAACCTGATAATTTGCTTTTGACCCTATATATATATATATGTGTATATGAGGTCAAAAAAAAAATATATATATAAAGGTATAATATATTATATATATATATATAATAACAAAATAATAAAATAAGGAGTCTTTCTATATACACACAGGGCTTTCTTAGGAGAGGGGAAACTTGAAGGCAACACATTCAACTTGCCTTCTACTTGAGTACTTTGCTGGGGGAAGGGAAGACGCAAATGTCCTATCTTGACATTCATATGGTTGTCTTGTACTGGGACTCTTATCTAGGCAGCTACCACAGCAGCCTTAATGCTGACACACCCACCCGCTATAATGTCCAGGCTATTTTAATTCTAAAGATCTTCCCATTTAGCATCCAGGCTCGTTTTAACAACACAAATACAACATTGTCAGCAATGCCCCCCACCTTTAGCTATCATGTCTTCAACGAGCTCTTACCCCCACGTCCCCATCTGCTAGACGCACAGACACATGCACACACATGCCCTCAAATCAACCCAATACTCTCTTTTTTTTGGACAATGTCCTACTAATGAACTGCAAAAACAAATCCTATGGCCATCATTTAGCAGAAGTAATGTTCTTTTCTCCCTAGCAAATGCACGCTGCCAGCAAGGACCGACTTCTCTCTAAGCAACAGCACGCAGTTGTTGGAACTGAACAAACACACTCTGACTTGGCTGTCACAGGAGCCCAGTTAGGCAGGACAGCTGCACTTTGTGCTGGTCTTAAAAAAACATTAATTGTTCTGTGTTAGTGGTCATCCTGTTGGCTAATAAACCATGCACATTGTTACAATGGAGGAGGGGGAGCTAGCGATGTGTATCTGAACTAATCCATTGAACTAATCCACTGCTAAGTCGGCAGCAGACTTACTGACTTCTTCATTTGTCCCAGTGTGTTATAGCCCAGACCAACGTCCCTTGGAATACGAGGCTCAGCAGGAATCCTCTGCGCTACATTTAATCACAGTGCCACACAGCCACTGCAAAGAAGTGTCATTTTTTGCCAGTCTTAGCATTCCCTCTTGCATGAGGTCCATCAAAACACCCGTATTCTTTGCCACCATGCCATATATCCTCTCATTAAGACCTCACTGTACTTATTCCTCCACTTCCAAAGCTCCAGTCTGTTAATATTTAACCTGCTGCTATTGATAACACTTACTACTAATGATCAATATTGAAAAGAGCTCACCTTAGCTCCAATTTGGTTTCCACACTGGCCAATCTGAAGATGCACAATTTCACGCATTTTTGTGTAGCTTGGACCTGTCAGTAGCTACAGCCTAACACAGGTTTTCTAGTTGCAGTTCCTAGAACAAGTCCTCTTTCTGCTGCAGTATCAGCTATACCCAGTAGCGTCCGGCCCCTGTGGCCTTTTTTATCAGTATAAAAAGGGGGGCTGTCACTCACGCACAAGGGGAGTAGCCAGGTCCTCACAAGTGGTTCATCAAAATGGTTCACAAGGGAGCAAGGTGCCTCCTCAGTGCCTACATACAGAGGGTAAGAGCACACTGCAGAGCGAGGGTGGGAAAATGTTCCCCCCCCTACATTTAATTCATTTTTGTGTAGCAAACACTAATTCACGAATGCCTGTGCTCATTGTATTTATTTCACCACTTTATATATACACATACACACACACACACAGAGCTATTATGTAGAGCTATTTCCTACCAAAATGAGTAACGTTAATTTATTAAGTACATGTGTTTCTGCCACGCAATTTAAATTTTATACATCAGAAAATAATAAACCACAACATCCATGATCAAACCAATAACAACTTCTGAGCATTAGCCTTTTATGATCACAACATTCGGCACTGACTCATAGACCTGCAGTTCACTAATAAACATCAGACTCAGTGTTCAACTCCCTGAAGGGGCTGGGGGAGGGAGAGGGTTAAAATGGATTGATCTTTCATTATATATATATATATATATATATATATATTTGCTAGGTAAGAGTCTATAAGGAGGCTCCTGTAAGGCCTTCCTGGTCTGTCTAGGCATTTTCCAAAAGTGCTGCACAAAATCTAAGAGCTGAGCAAACCTGCATGTATGTACATACACAGTCACTCTCTCCCTCTCCTGTCATCTTCTCCCTTGGAAGCAGTAATTATGGCCTTCTATTGAATATTAATAATTAAATCACTATAAATTATATTATAATGTCATGGTGTATTTAGCATATGGTCAAGTTATACAACAGAGTTAAACTACCACGTGCCCAGAACAGACTAGCAAGACACACTCAGAGGCAAAGTATTTCGTATTTCTTATATCTGAAAAATAGCATTTCAGTATTTTTCAGGAAAATTTTAGAGGTGAAATCCCAGTCCCAATGAAGTTAACTATAGTGTCTGCAGTGTGAAATGCCTCAGAGTCTTAAAGGAAACAATTTAAGCCTGAGCAAAACATGACACAGTCATGTTGCCTGTTGATAAAAAGGACTAGTATCGCGGAGCAACAGAAACCCAGAATGGTGTCTCCTCTGTAAGTTTATAGCAGCTTTAATATATGTCAGTGCTTTTAAAATATTACTTTTAAGCTCAGATGAAGAAACTAACACTAAACTAGTTTGAATACAAAGACTCCACTGAGACAGCTCCTTAACTCCTTCAAAGTAACTATTTTATTCAAAGTAACTATGCAATTATTGGTTTAGCAACTATGTTTTGCTACAGATAAGAAATCTGTTTCCATATTGCTCCAAAACAAAAAAAATCAGCTTATTCCAGACTTCCGCACTGCAAATGACTTCCATCTTTTGCATCGACTAATAAAAGGCCAGAAAACTGCTCTTAGGGCAAATCTTACCACAACAGGATCTTAAAAAATAGCTAACAAACATATTGACTTTAGGATTAGGATTAATTAAACATTATTAACCATTCTGAACAACGAAATTTAAAAGTAAACTTCAAAAAACAGGTATTCTAATTTTATTTATAATTTTATTTTCTAAAAAGCTTAGTTTCATTAGAAAGTCAAAACTTTTATTGTCGTGTTTAATTGCTGCATTCTAGCTGTTCTCTAAGACAAATTTCTGGAAAAGTTATTTGGAGATTTTCCTTTGACTTTGAAAGCAAATTTCACTTTATTTAGGTACAATTTTCATTTGTTTTCTGCAGCTATGCTAGAAGGAGTAACTGCAATTTTGTACTGGATATTCAATTGCTGCTTTCTGACTATGAGCTGTGCAATGTATCCAACAGCTACGGAGAGTAAATAAACACTGCTTTTTAAAATGTGAAATGTATTAATCTAAAATAGCCAAAACTTGTAAAGAGGCTGGAGACCTTGATTCTGTGATCCACTGGCCAAATAAGTTTGTAAAATAATTTCCCGTAACATTCACTGAGAGCAACTCAGAAGCAAAGAATTAAAAAGAAAAAAAGAAGAAAAAGGAAGTGAGAAAAAAATGCAATCACTCAACATTAGTTTTTTTCTCCTGCTAAAAATAGCCCTCTTGAATCATGTGTCTCCTATAAAACACTTCTTAATACAGTCTTCAAAAATGAATGCATGGGGCAGAAAGCACCAGAGTTTTTTCTAAAGCTTTTCCCTTGCCCCTGCGAGAACATTTCTGTGAACGGCCAGGTCTTTTTTTTTTTTATATATACATTGGTATATGAAAAGCATGTTTCTTTGTAGATTTTGTTTGTTAGGAGATGTGTCATGCTTAGGCTCCTGGAAACCTCAAGCCTGTTTGTTAACAGCATTAATGCGCTTCCCAGGCGCAGCCTGTGAGCATGTGCTGCTGCAGATTAGCAGGGTGCATGTCACCCAGGAACGAGGTGAGCGGGGTGGAAGGGCTGCCTTTCGGCACAGCGGTGATTAGGCACAGCCTGGCACTGGACAGAGCTATTACCAGCTCATCCCACAGTTTCTATTCTCAGCCTGCTTCCATTGCCTGCAGAGTGTGCCCGAGATGATACCCAACCTCTGGGGATGGGTGAAAGCCAAAACCACAGGAAAGCATCCTTACATTTAGTTATTTTATTTTATTTCGTTTCATTTCGTTTCGTTTCGTTTTATTTTATTTTATTTTATTTTATTTCATTTCATTTCATTTCATTTCATTTCATTTTTTAACCACTACAACAGGCGCACATATCTGAGCTAGCACCCTGGGAAGGTTCTTCTTTTTTTTTTATTTTTTTTAAGCATGGCTTACTTGGAAGGAACTAGTTTTGCACAACAGCAGAAAATACATTTTGCTTTTTAACCACAAGCCAAGCCACACGCAACACTTTCAGCACTGTTACTCACGGTCTCATCCCTGGCACCACTCCATAGGGTAAAGAAAAGCAAGACCCCTTTTCTAAGGTTCCTTCAGAACTTGCTCTTGTTTTCAGAGCCTTCTGAGAAGAAAAACACTACTGAATTTGAAAAGAACTGATCAGGCCACTAACTACCAGACCATGGCAGTTCATCACAGCTAAACCAGGCCATGCAGTCCTCAGGAAAACTACCTGTTTCATTCAGCGGGCACTAAAGGTGACCTGCTTCACATTTTCATTTCAGTTAATAACAAAATCTGCTTAAAGACAGGTTCCTTGTGGCAGATGGTCCACGGTAGGGAAAGTAGTTTCTACCCTCATATTAACGTACAGCCTAGTGTAGATCATTAACACTATATAGAATATTATGAGTCTGTATTTTTAAAACTAATATTAGCTGCGTTTTCAGCTAATAGCTTTTGTTATACTCAACTGCTTATTTTTTTACGCACTGCAGAACTATAACCAGTCAAAAACCCACCTTACAGCACTGTGGACCTGCTTGCTGAGCAGTGCAGTTTTTGGGGCTGCACAAGCACATTTACTGTTGAGCTCGACTCATTTTGTGAATTGCCAAAAAATGGTCACCTGAACATTAGTGAGACTCATTTCCGGGCTCTGCTGTTGGGTTTGGTACTTTTGTGTAAAAGTGGAGCTGATAAACTTCATACTCTTCATTAAAAAAGTGCTTTAGCTGTGAGGTGAGAGCTAGCCATGGTCTGCTAGGTGTGAAAGCTGTGTGTAATACAGGGAAAAGGGAGGTTGGGAGAGCTTGTGGGAGCCTACACATGTGCTTCAAAGCTTCTTCGGGAAAATTAAACTATTTTTACTCCTGAACACACCTTGAAGCAAGTTTGGAGACTACGGTACTTTCAGATGACCCTAATCCTAAAGCACAGCCTAAAATGGGATAAGCCTGCAATTCTCTGTAAAACTGCAGCATAGTAGGAATTTGGAAAAGAAAAGCTTGCAAATAGTAAAACAGAAGTTGGCTTCACTGCCAGGCACTGAGGGGAAGCGTGAGTAGAGTCAAGGCCGGCAGCGGCCACAGCTGAGGTGACTGAGCGGGAAGGCCACAACATGGCAGACGGAGGACTCAGTTCCGCTGCCTTCTGCTCCCATTTAGCCCGCTCCGACGTGATGGGGCCTCAGCGACCCGCACGTGGGACCTGGCACGGCTGAGCCCGCGCTCAGGAGGAGCGGGAGAAGGATGCTCTGCCTCAGCCGGGGAAGGAGCCGGGGGCGCCCGCGCGCGGCAGCGCAGGAGGCCGCAGCCCCGGCAGCGTGGAAGGAGGCGGGCGCCAACCCGCCCTCTCCCCGCCCGCCCTTAAATGCGGCCGCGGCGGCCGCGCTGTACCGCGTTTGCCTCTGTCCCGTCGTCCCAGCATGGTGGGGCTGCCGCGACGCCTCCCGCCCCTCCTGCTGCTGCTCTGCGGCTGCCTCTGCCCGTGCCCGCCCGCCCGGGCCGGTCTCTACTTCAGGGAAGGGCAGCACTGCTACAAGCCGGCGCGGCGGCAGCCTGCCGGCCTGAGGTGAGTGTCCCCGCGCCTGCCCCGGCCCCATCGCGGCCTCTGCGACGGGGCAGGACGTGCAGCGCCCCCAGCCCCGACGTGTGCGGGGAGGGAGAGGGGCTCGGCGGGTCCGCAGGCCCCGTGCCGAGGGCTCGGTCACGTTGTCCCGTGTCATGTGACCCGCGCTGCCGCCGCCGGACACTCGCACGCCTCCTTAGGAAACTCCGGGGGGGGTTCTTTCTCTTTTATATTTCTATTTCTTATATATATATATAAATCCCCATATATATATATATATGTGTGTGTGTGTGTATATATCCACATATAAAGCGTGTGGCAGTGTGTGTGTGTGTATACACACACACACACACACACACACAGCCACACACTTTTTTTTTTCAAACTCTTCCTGTTTGTCCCAAAATGCAGACAGCAGCCTTATATAAAGAGGAACTAGTGTGGTTTTTTCTTTAATTTTTTTTTGTTTGCTTGTTTTTGTCTTGCTACAGGACTTACCCTCGTCCCCATGAGTACCTGGACATCTCCAAGCTGCCCGCCAGCTGGGACTGGCGGAATGTGGATGGGGTCAACTATGCCAGCACCACGCGGAACCAGCACATCCCGCAGTACTGCGGCTCCTGCTGGGCCCACGGCAGCACCAGCGCCATGGCAGGTACGCGGTGCAGGGGGCTCTACCCTAGCCTCGGGCTGGGCCAGCTCTTGTCCCCAGGGATTTGCAGCTTTTAGTAACCAAAGCGTGTTTTCATGCCGCAAAGATATAAAGAGTAAAGAGTAAAGAGCAAAGTGCGAGGACTAACACAGCAAAGACAGGCTAAGAGGATGATGGCAATTCCCACTCTGACAACCCAAGGCTTTGGTTTAGAGAGGAAAAGCAAGCAGGGTAAGGTCATCTCCTCCCTCTCAAAATTATGCAAGTGTGGAGGGAATCCTGAAGCAGGTAAAAAGCTGTTTGCAGAAGGAGTACACTTATTACTCCTCACAAGCTGCTATTAAGAGCCAGGAGTAAGAACTGGGGTTTTTGGTAGGGGAAGAGATAAAGACATTTGGCATAATTCCTTCCCTTTGCTGATACCTCTTTCTGCTGCACTATATCTAAAGCATGAGGGCACATGCTTTGCAATTCCCCTTAGAACATGGGGAAATGAAAGGAGCTGCTTCTCAAGAAGGTCTGTGGGGCATTAGCTTGCAGAGCCCTGTTAATCAAAAGAACTGACAAACATCCTACAGAGGCAGATTTCAAGAGCTGGTTTCCTCTTCCCCTTTTTGAGGACAGGGAAAGGAAAATAGAAGTTTGTTTCAACTGGGAAAAAAAAATCTAGAGAAAACACAGTGATTTGCACACAACTGCTTCCGTTCAGCAACATTCTGCAGAATTACTGTTTGACTAGGGAGGTTGTTACAAAAATTAAGTGTAAAGGGAGAATGGAGGAAATGGTAAAAAGGACAAGATCTTACAGGTGTGTGTGAGGAGATGGCAGGACTTATGAAGGATCCATTCTTAAGCAATACAGCAGTACAGACATATGAAACCTGCTGTGATGTAATAACTACTAGACAGATGTATACTTAAGAAGTTTCTATCTAGCTTTAGTTAAATTTTAAAAGGTGGAATATATGTATATTTTTTTAAAGTACAGAAGTTTGATGTTTTAAAGTGTGTTTTTGCTTATCTGCATAGGTTATAGTTATAGCATCCATTATTTCTTTTTTATTTATCTATTATTATTATTTTTGTATTCCTCAAAGACTAGACTAGGATAATACCCCATTAGTTCTTGTGAAACATTCTACCAGTTCTCTATCAGATATAATCAGTCATTAGTACTAACAGGACTAAAAGTACTCTAGTGGCATTGGTTAAGACTATTATGGCACTAGAAGCAGCAGCATAGAAATACAAATTATGAGTTTTCTTTGACAAACTAATAGTGTTTCACGTGAAAAACAGTGGTTTTTACTGTTAAACTTTGGTTAAACTATGATTGAACTTTTCTAAGATGGCATGATAACTGCAGTATGTTTACATAACAATATGGATAATACTGAATGCTTTTCCTTGATTAAAGACTGCAAAGATTATCACTCAGAGGTGGAGATCTGGGCTGTATGGGCTTACTGCTGATCCATACAGAACTGTTAAAACAGGATAGTGAGAAAAGGTTTCCTGATGTGTATTTGAGACCTCTTTTCTTTCAAGGCTAGTAAACAGACTGGGAAGTTCTCAAAAAGGAATAAACGGATCTTACTCAACTGCATATTTCTGCAGAGATTTTAGGGGAAAATTCTTCTAATGGAAACCCACAACAGTACCAGTTCGTACATTTGAGTTGTGCTGTGAGCCTCACCATCTATACTAGAGGCTTTTGCAAATACTGTTGCCTGCAAACAGAAGAGTAATTAAGGGCATGGTTTTAATACTAGTTGCCATGAATAATGGATCAGATACTTCAGCTAACAAGCCCCATTGCTTATTCTGACAGATCGAATCAACATAAAGAGGAAAGGTGCATGGCCTTCTGCCTACCTGTCTGTCCAGAATGTTATCGACTGTGCTAATGCGGGGTCCTGTGAAGGTGGAGACCATACAGGTGTTTGGATGTACGCCCATGACCATGGCATTCCAGATGAGACCTGTAACAACTACCAAGCAAAGGATCAAAGTATGATACCACTTCTACTACTACTACTACTACCACCGCCAGCAGACTACTACTTAGTCTGCTGTACAGTTTCAGCTCAGGCTTGCCAGATCATAGTGCAGAAAAGTAATAATCCCTTAGGGTTTCAGTGTATTGGTTCCTGCCTTTTGGTGTAGTACCTGTTGCTTGACTGACTAAACAGGTTTCTTTACAGGCCTGTGTGTGTGGTGCTATGTCTGTGTGTGTATGGTGTGTTTTTTTAGTTTTTTATTTTACTCTAGCCAGACAGCATAACAATAAATCATGTCCAAACAGGTTTGTACCAGCTAAGTTACTTAAATTTAATCTCTTATGTCTCTACTATTACAATCTCCAATGTACTGAAATATTCAAAAATATCACCTCAAGCTAAACAAAGCAGAAACATAACCTTTGTGTGTTCATGTCTAACTGGAATAGTTTGAAACAAGTTTGAATTATTTCATCATCCGGGACCTTATGCTGCTGAAGTAAGGAGTAATAACTTTTGACTGTATAGACCTTCAAAGTGCTTTTAAAAAAGGGATTTAGTTCACTGGCAAAAATATATATTAGTAATTCTTAAGATACTTGTATCTGCCTCAAATATCGAGGGGAAAAAAAAAAAAAAAGGCATTCTCTTTTGGTGATAATCTCACTTTTGCTTTGTAGAATGTAAGAAGTTTAATCAGTGTGGAACTTGTGTTACCTTTGGAGAATGTCACGTGATACAGAACTACACTCTCTGGAAAGTTGCTGACTATGGCTCTGTCAGCGGAAGGGAGAAAATGATGGCAGAAATCTACACTAATGGACCAATTAGGTAAAAGAAAAAAATAAAAGCCTTGAATGGTAACAAAACAAACATAGCTATTGCTAGTATGTGAATGGAAATACTTCAAACTTATTTCTCTAATCTGGCAGATGTGAGATGCTGTGGCTAATAGGCAGATTTTGGGTAATTTGTAGTTACACTAATCAGATTTAAAATGAAGAAAAAAAAAAAGTTACCTTTTAAATAGATTCCTGCTTGACTTCTCTATATGTTTATTCTGTTTTATTACAGTTGTGGTATAATGGCTACTGAAAAGTTAGATGCTTATACTGGAGGACTTTATACTGAGTACAATGCCTCACCCGTGGTGAATCACATTGTATCTGTAGCTGGCTGGGGTGTCGAAAATGGAACAGAATATTGGATTGTTCGCAACTCATGGGGTGAACCTTGGGTAAGAAAAAAAAATGGAAGAAAAATGACTTAATTGCTTAAGAAAAAAGAAAATAGGTTGCTGCCTCCCCCTGCCCACCCCTTCTTCTTTCTTTGGAAACAGGAAAGGTAGCCTGTAGTAAGACCACATAGTAGTAAAAGTAAGACTCTCTTGAAAGACTAGCCCTTAGAAAATTAACCTAACTAAGCTTAACACAGGGCTAGTCAGCCAAAGTTACTTGGCTATTGTTACCTCAGTCCCAAATGCTGTCCTTACGTGGACATGCAACTCCTGTTACAGGCAGCTGTAAATTGCTGTTGAATTATAGGCAAAAATGAAGTCATATAACTGGAATAGAGGGAGGGGATGTAAGTTCACCAAACTGCTACTTCAAACAAGGCTGCCCTGTGAACTCATTATTGTACTTTTTATATCAGTCTGGGAATTAACTCATCATCCATGTTTGGCAGACAGAATGGATGCAATATTACACATTTTCTATGGCTAACTTATGTTTTCTAAATCACAATGTTATGCTTATAATAACAAATTAATCCTTTACAGGGTGAAAGAGGATGGCTGAGAATTGTAACGAGTGCATACAAAGGTGGAAAAGGAGCAGAGTACAATCTTGCTATTGAAGAGGACTGTGCATATGGAGATCCTATACTTCCTTGAGTCTACACTGAGCATCTTTAGGAAGTACTTTGTTGAAAGCTTCCCAACACTATCTTTTTGTTTACAGAATAGTCTAAAATTCTTTCCCAGTTCACCATAAGCAAGCAATTCTGCAACAGTAGCCCAGACAGCAACACACAGTGACTTGGAAATAAAACCTGTTAGCTGCCAGTTAACTTTAGGTAACTAAAAAACAAAACAGTTCAAGTAATTATCCATGGAAAAAAAAATTGTCTGTCTTGAAGCACAGTATTTAAATGCTGTCAGCTTGCTTATAAGAACTGTACAGATAAATCTATGTATTTTTTTAAATATGAATTCTGTAGATGTACTAGGTTTAAAAAAAAAACACACTTGTCTAAAGCTTATACTAAACTAGCAAAGTATGTCAATCCAAGGAACTATCACATAATACTGTAGATGAAACAGCTCTGTTGGGACAGGATATATTAAAAAATTAAATTCCATGTTGTTTCTCTGGTCTCCTAGTGAGACAATATTGTTGCTAGTCTTGTATAAGACAGTCACTTTTATCCAACCAGAAATAATGAAATAGGAATAATATTTGTCAGTCTTTGCTTTAAGTTTTGATTGGCTATGCTGTTTTTCTCCTAGAGGGGCAAATTATAATTTATGTTTGTCATCAGCATTCCCCTCACACTAATAGAAGGAAGGGTATTCAGTTCTCTTGCTTAAGCCTGGCCACTTACTAAGAGACAATCAGTGCCATAACAAGTGTAATCATTTAATAAACTGACATTTTAAAATATGATCGTATGTGGATCTTACAGAGCTTGTAAATAGGCATTTTCAACTGTCTTTTACTGCTGTCGGTACCTGACCTTCAGTTTCATGCTGCAGAGTAACCACAACAATTCATGTTAAAGGAGTATGATTCTATCTTGTGGAGGGGCATAGACACCATTGTCTATGCAGCTATTGGGTCTCTGAACAAGGGGGTGGAAAATTATCTGACTTTCACCTCCACTTAAGACTGAAATGCAAATATGAGAATATTGAGTAGAAGTCCACCAAGGAAAGAGGAGATGTTTGAAGATGGTAAAATACAACCTATCAACCTGTGAATTATGCCTCACTGAAATTCATAGGTTAAAACATCTTAGGGGTGCTGAGAGGGGGGGAAAAAAAAAAAAAAATACAGCCTCAGGCTGAAACTGACTCTCTTGCTACATTCCAATTTCTTCAATTTATCATGCTTTTATCTGTGAAAGTGAGAGAAGCTGGCTTATCCTCAGAAAGGTAAATGGTGAAGATTCTTAAAAGATGTCCAGTGTCTACAAGGGAGGTAAGGTGGCTGTACTGTGTGATTAGTTTCTGGTTCTAAGTATGTAATAATCAAATGGAACAGCTTCAACTCCTCTTACAAAGAGAACATGTCTTACCCTTGAGGTTTGGCCGCATCCTGATAGCCTGGGAGACTTTGAATCCTATCTTTTGTATTTGCCTTAGTGCATGAGTCTTGGGGGAAAGTTGAAACATGTCCAGTTAGTATGGTCTCTGTCCCATATGCTATTCACCTTGCCAGCATGAAAGACTGAGCTAAAATAGATGTTTAGGCAAAAGACAAAATCCTCAACAGAGAAGCCTGAGAACTGTGATGTTTAGTTCTATCCTTCTGCTTGAATTCACATTATGGCGCCAACTAACTCCAAAGTAGCAATGATTAATTATTCCAAGCTGCAGTGCCTCCCCTACTTCAGTCCTACTCAGCATGAGTATGAACAGGGGAACATAAAGATCTTATTACCAGTACTTTAGCTCTAATGACCCACAGGAGAGTGCTGAGAAACTCAAGTGTTTTAAGTAAACCATACCAAACTTGAACTCAGAGGGAAGCAGAAGAGTTTGTTTCAGAGCTGCTACAGAAAGCTCAATCTTCGTGGAGATTAGCTAATGGAAAGGAAGATACATTCCCTTTTTAAAAAAGGGGATTAAAAGCCTTTATCTTGACTGCTGTCTCAATCATTAGCCCATTAGCTTAAAGAGTTCATATCCATGAATCAACATGACAACAAAAAAAAGAGCAAAACAGTTTATAAGCTTACAGTGAGTTGAACTTTTTAAAGTCATATTCTAAGTACATCTTTTAGAAAGATTTAGATAAACAGATGTGTTTAGAAAAAACACTGCTCCTTCCTTTTATACAAACAATATTTACATGTACAAAGGGAATTCTCACCTAAACATACAACAAAAATAGTGCTCTTTCTGAAACTTCAAAGCAAAGCTCTGGAAAAGAAAAAGCCTTTATTTAAAAGTAAGTTGTGGTCTTAGGGTTACGGTTAGGGTGCATTGTCCTCTGTTCAGCATCAACGACAATAGAGAAATATGAAAACAAGCCACATGAAATACTATTTTTTTTTGAACACATTCAATTTTTGGACAACAGAGCTCTGACATGGTAATGAAACTTACCAGTAATGTTTGGTGCATCTATTTAACAAAAACAATACAAAAATCTGAAACAGAAAAAAAATCTGAAATTCCAGTTTTTACACAAAACATGTTTCTTCATAAAAGTAAATATACAGGATTTTTAGATTTCTACCGTAATGCAACAGTGAAAAAATAGGCATTCTGGATTCTCCACATCATAGATCTAATCATACAAACTCCTTTATGTAGCTCACAAGACCAAAGCTTAGAGTAGGCAAGATTTAGTCTTCAGTGAACTATCTGGTTTTCCTAAGAATCTGAATGGATAAATTAATGCAGCTAAAAATATCATTCTTGGAAGAGAATTAGATTTGTTTCAGCTTCCAACTTCAGAATATTTAGATTTATACTGATTTGTTTAACAAAGATCCTGAACTGATTAATTTTCTGTAATTAATCCATTTTTCCAAAGTACCTTAAGAGTCCTCCGATATGAAGCTCAAGGTCATGGCGCAAATGAATTAAATGCCCTTCTGCCCTTTCTTCCTTTTTCTTTTTTCTTTTTTTTTTTTCTCTCTCCTCCCTGTTATGTTGCCCAGTTACAGAAACTTACTGGTGGAGAGTGTGGCAAAGTAGCAAGCACATGTTCTGCAGTCTTGATTTTTCCACTGCTTAGTTCATCATAATAAAGTTAGATTTGCAGTGAGCTTTAAAAAGAAAAAAAAAAAAAGTCAGTATTTCATTCCTGTATACCTGTTTGGATTTATATTTCTGCGTTATATAGCTAATTAGGATTTTAGGCATTAGATATACTGCTACCTGAAAATAAGATGATATATTACAAAACAATAACACTTAAAGAAAAAGTGCAAATTCTCCAAAAGCAGGACTTTTCACTTTTACTGAGACATTCTTAAATTGAAGTTGCTAAAGATAATTCCCTAAAACAGAGGGTAAATAATCTCTGGAGTTGTCAGACATATCCCTCTCTTTTTTTTTTAATGTAAATTTTGGGGTGAAGAACTACTAGTTGTAACAAATACAGAAAGATGGGGGTATGAAACAGATCATTTTGACTTACCTATAAACTCAGTGACAGGATCGTGTTCACCTTCTGTTTTAATAGTACCTGCAATACTTTCATTCTCCAAGATTGGAAGAAAAAGTTGTACAAAGTCTGAGGTGTATGGTGGAGCAATCACATCCAAAACCTGAAATAGTAGGCAAAGCTGGATTATTCTTCCAGTTGGATAGATGATACAGGCAATTCTCATTCACAGTGTCCTTATTGAAGGCATATAAATAGTTGCACTTTTAAGAACTCCTGTTCTCCAAGTGATCAGCTGTGTATGCTTGTAGTACTCTATCCAGTATCTTAATACTTTCAGAAATCAGGATCCAGTAGTATTACATCACGTCCTTGAGACTGCCAATATTATATACATTGCTCAAAATCTGGTCTCTTGAAATATATTTTAATCTGAGATAAGATGACAAACTTTAATAATCAGTCATACCTGTTTGGATATTATTTCTGTATACTAGTCAACAAAAATTTGGTTGCTAACCTCTGTAACAAAGTATCTGATGAGAGAAATATCTGTATCTAGCTTCTCCAGGCATTTGCGGATATAACTGACAACAGGCAGGACATATCCTCGACTGAGTAAGTGCACCATTCTATCCAAGAGAGTTTTCTTCAATTCCAGCTGAAAATGGGAAAGAAAAAAAAAAAAAAAAAAAAAAGGAAAAGAGTGGAGGATGGGGAGAAAAAATAAATATGAGTTAGAATTCCATTTCAGGATTGCTCATCCTTATTGATTCAGTATCTGTCATGTTACTTTTTTAAAATGACAGCATTTCTAAACTCGGTAAAACTGCTGTGACAGCAGAAGCAGTTATCCTCAGTGAAAGCAACACAAACACTGAATCCTTTGAGAATCACCTGCTCCATTACATCAAGTTGAGAATGTTCTGTTTCAAAGAGCTTGACAAGAAGCTGCAGAACCTGGGGATGAAGCAGCTGATGGCATGTACTGATCTGCAAGCAAGGCAAAGTAAGAACATTAGAATTCTAATAAAAAAATAAAAACCCCAAAACAAACAAACAAAAAACCAAAACAATGTATTCCCATCAGCTTACACTGATGTTCAGTGCCAGACATGGATTTTTTTATTTTTAAAATGTTCTACCATTGCCTCCTTCAATGCCTAAATTTCCCTAGTGTAAATATGGCTGAGCTGATAAAACTAACTAATTCTGGACTGAAACAGATTCGTCTCCATGTGTTTAATGAATTACAGCAACTGACAAGCTTTCAGTGAACTGGATGTAGTTCTGTTACAAGCATAAAAAAAGTTTTTGTTCTCCAGCAAGACTTTCCATATGTTCTTACCTCATCCAGTAATGCCAGATGCACTGGCGTGTGATCGGTCTGCAGCTGAAAATATCGTGGTTCTGATACTGTCCAGTCCACCCACTTTAATACACCCATTGCCACCACTGGAAATCTGTGAAACAAGTTCATTTAGTAGAAAGTATTCAGGGAGAAAAAAGTAAATTTTAAACATCATCTTTCAGATTTTAAACATCATCATATCCTGATGGATATTGAGAGTTTTTATAATCCATGTTATGCCCGAAAAGTGTGCGAGCACCACCAGAGCAGTCTTGATCAGGAACAACAACAACAAACCCCACAAACACAAAACCCACAGAAGACAGGCTGGAAGAATATTTTTTCTACAAGTATACACCCTCGACAGAAAATGCTAAAAGGCAGGCAATTTGATTCATGAATGTTTACACCCAATGTATTTCTAGCCAGTTTATTCAACATCTGCTATTTCACACTTTCAAGAGGAAAAGAAAGGACAAGTCTATTGCTAAGAACACTTACTGAGGTAGTGCTCTGTCATATTTTTAGAGTGGCAAAAAGCATGTTCTGTGGCACACGGTGGCAAGCTGTCAGTGGAAGAGCCAATTTACTCAGGGGAGAGATTCCAAGGAGTCAAATACACCATTTTGAAAGATACTTTCAGACTGCATTTTTACCCATTCAACAACAAGAATTTTCTCACATAGTTTCCTGCAAAAAAAATTCCCTTTAACATTTCCTGCCAACAAGCAGCCTGGGACCAGTATTCCTTCTCACCTGATGCACTGATAGAGGGTGCTCAGTTCTGCAACTAACTCTGATGCACCTTTGTTCTCGTTACAGCATAAATTGTGAACAGTTTCAATGGCTTTTGAAGTTGATTTGAGTTCATCTTTGTTTATGCTGACTCTCTTATTCTGGAAGGAAAAGGAAAAAAAAAAAAAAAAAAAAAAAAAAAAAAAGACATGAATAAACAGAATATGCTTGGCTACTCAAGGAGAGGGGTTGTTACTTGCTATAGGACTAAATTCGCACTACATTTCCTAAAATGCAAGTTCTAGAACTAAATATGAGTTGAGGCATAAGGACATTTCTCTTACCTAATTCCCTAAGAATTACTTAAACTATTTTAGTTTATAGAATTAAATTCATCTTCCTCCAAAAAGCATATACAGTTCTATTAGTATAGGACATAACTGCTAGTGATATCCTTTTGGAAAAGCTGGAGTACAGAAAGACAACAAAATATTCCAGTGCAGTATGATTTGATTTTTGATGATTTGAGATTTTCAGGATTGACAGTTCCAGCTATTTCAGTTGAAATAAATCAAACTGAGTATATCATTTTAAACTAAGAATCTTCATAACCATAGAGGTTCTTCAGCACAGTTAGATCACTGTAGTTAGATCACTGCAGGGAAAAATAACATATTATTCACAGAACTGAACGTTACCTTTTTCCACATCTCTACTACACTAGCTGCATATGCCAGTATGTGAATATATTTATGTTTGTGGTCCTGATTGATCTTAGCACCTGGCTTAAACAATGACTGCATGAAGAGGTCCAGAAAGGCAGGTACTCGAATCTGTGAAGGAAAGGAATGGTTTATGAGAGCCCGAGAATTATAAAAAATGTCTAAAAATATCATTTTTGCATCTGACAAACCCTCCATAGACTAAGACGCTAACAAGAAATTTTCCTCTTAGGAACATATTAGAAGTCTGGGCCTTTTGGGGAAACTTAAGGTATTAAAAAAGAAAGTTAAGAGGGGCAATCAGACTATGTATTTAAATTCTACCATTTCTTATCATAACTCATGTTAGAGAAAGGGAGTGAAGGTTTGAAACAAATTACCTGTCCCTACTTAAAATAAAATGCAAAAAAGTCAAGATTATCTTCTTTTAAAAGAAGTTAGTTAATTAGTTCTTTTCCACCTTTATTTCCTAATACGAGCTTCTTTAATGCAAGTAATTATGTGAAAAAAACTTGGAATAGAGAAAAAAAGAAAAAAAGCAATGCAATGAAACAGTTAATGCAAAAAGAACACGAATAGTAGCTTCACATTTATGCAACACTTAAAGCTACATAAAACTGAAGTTAGCACTCAAATTCATCTATGTGTTGATACAACACAAAGTCGGACTCAATAATCTGAGGTCTTACTATGCTATAACAGAAACAAAGAGATGTTACTAACCAGTTCTACTGGAGGAGGGTCCATGCTTGTAAACATTTTGAACAGGACAGTGATATCGGCTGGATTAAGAGCTCCTTTGGACAACATTGCACCAAGTGCTTGACACGCTCGAGGATAGGAGGCAGCAGTACCCAACGCTAAAGTGATCTGACTAGCATCATGGCCTCTTGATAAAGAATATAAACATTCATAAGAACTTACTTTCTTAAATCGTAAAATATTTTCTTACATCGGACGTTATTTTTAGCCACAGGACAGAACCCATTACCCTGGACAACTACAGAAATATGACTGTATTTCCCTAGTTTCTAAAATATGATACTTATTTATTTATTTACTAGATAGCAAGAATAGAGAGCTGAAGAAAGTGTCTATTTCAAGTCTTTCAGCGCAGGACGCTGAACCTTTCAGTTGCTTTATGGATTATGTCCAAAGTGAAAGCTACTGTGTTGTAAATGATTTAATTCTACCACAGAATTTACAAAAAGGTAAGAATTGCCCCTGAATGGGCAAAAGATAATAATTCAAATTACAGTGACTTGTATTTCACTAACAAAGACAGCAAGCACTTACTTTTCATGAGCATATCGCTGAACCTCCTGAGCAATCCGCCTGACTGCTGACCCTCCTTGCTCCTCTTGGGCTAATATGGACATCATAGATTGAGCAAAGAGATACGTGTGTTCTCCATGGCACACCATCTTCTGTGAATGCATACATCAAAATCTTATCAGTTAGCAAGAAATATGCCAGTATTCTATGAAAAGCTTCCCTTAATAGGAAAGAGGACATTTAAATATAATACTGCAAAGAAAGCCAGTAAGAAAATAGAAAAAAAAATAGCATCACTATGCTTTGATACCAGGCAAAAATAAAATATTAAATCTATAACTTCTGGATTTTAAAGGTTGGAGATGAGGGGGAGTTGTGGCCTACTCACTGTGAAGCACTTTCTCTACAATATTTAAGAATTCACCCAAGTAAAAAGCCACCCAAATCTCACTACACTATTCCACAAAAACAACACATACTATATTGATTCAGATGGCAATTTTTAAATCGCTGACACAGATTAGAACAAAGGACTGACTACCACAGGACTGACTAGACTGCTCTTTAGATATAGCACTAAATGTGAAATAAGACATATTTATCTCATCTTCATACAATTAGTAAGCATAACTGTTAGTTAAGCAGCACCCCCCACGGCAAAAAAAAAAAAAAAAAAAAATCATGGTGACTGAATAACCAGGTAGCATTTTTTTTCCCCCAAACCCCCACCCCTACCTCTTTTTCCCTTTAACCTGGATACATCTTTGCTTCAAAATATTTTGCAAGATTTTTGTAGCTAAAGATTTTCTACAACCATGCAAAAACTTGTATACTCTATCCTGAAAGAAAAACTTTTTTTTTTTTTCCCACATGAAAAAAGACAAAGTATTACAGCAAACTCGGGGAGGTTTTTTTCAAGGTTTTCTTCTCCTCCATCTAAAATTGTTGCTAGAGATGTGCGCAAGACTCTAGAAAAAACTTCCAGCTGCTGACATGCTGTTGAAACGCTGGTTATTTCCCCTTGATATCCAGCATCAGATATAAGCTACAACAACAAAAAGCAAATATATTATTTAAGTTTATATTAGAAATATCCCAGAGTCTGGAAGCACACAAAACATAAGATTATTCTGCATCTACACATACACCTTTTAGACTACAGAAAAGGAAACCTATACAGACATAACCAAAGCCAACTACATCATAATTATCTAGAAATAAATTTATTTCCCATTTACTGAAATATCATTAGATAGCATATTTTCTTTCGCTGTCAGAATGATGTACAGAACTAAGTGATGAACTGTTAGAGAGGTTCATATAAGGAACAAGAACTACTGACATAAATGAAGCCTCCCATTTAAGACTCTTCACATGAAACTAAATGTGCGTTTACTTCATGACAACATACAGAAAGCAAGTTTAAGAATTACTCTTTTCATATATATGTAGATATGTATTTTTGCATACACACAAGTAATATAGCAATATGCTTTTGTGCACATGCATACAGAAAGAAAAAACACGCATACATCAAAGAAAAAAATTACTAAAACAATATGGAAAACTAGATTTACTGCTGGGAAATACAAGCAGGACTATATATGTATATGTACATATTTGATGTCAGAGGAATTGGGAAGCAGTATTCTCCATTTATTAGACTTGAATGTATTACCTTCACAGTAAAATTAAGCATCAAGCAGTCTGGATGCGCTTCTGCCAGCTTGTAGAAGAGATCTCTCCATGTAGTATGAGCTATCATTTGCTCAAGCCAAGCTGGAGTCTGGGGGGCGGGGGGGAAGGAAAAAGAGAAAATAGGGAAGGAGGTAAGAATATCTAGTTGTCAAGATACGTCAAAGTAAAATTTCTATCTTTCGAGAGCCCTCTAAGTTGCTATACAGAACACTAATACAAGGTAAATTGTGTAAATTGTATTCGGAATTTAAGCAGCCACTGAGAATGCCAATGAAATATACCTAATTTTAAGAAACAACAAGGAACAAAATTATTTTCACAAATAAGTAACCTCACCGGAGAAAGGAAACTGTATCTTCTACCTCCTATTCCATCAGATGACGGCATCTATAGAAGATTCACTCATATAAAGACAGCAATGTGGATTCCATACACACCTCTCCTTCCTCTGTAAAGATGGAATCTGCTTTCCGAGGATCAAAATGCTTGATAAGTAAACTCTTCAAATGATTTTCTACAGTCTCCTGAACTTGAACTGGCTCAACACCTGTACAGAAGGAACACAAAAGTCAGCAGATGAAGTATTTTTTCCATAAATGTTTGGCATCACAGGCAGGTTACATTAGTCCTTTCCTCCAGCTCTCTTCATCAGTCACGTAGACAGCAATGCTAGTCATTTCACAAAATGAACAATCTATGGTATCTCGTAAGATATCATTTACTGGCATGATACCGAAAAGCACTTACAACCTTACACAGAAATGATGTAATACACAAGAACAGTTGGGAATTGCAACATACACGCTTAAAACCTTTTCATAACAAAAAGAATTTAGTCACATGCAGGCAATAGCTTTCATACCATCCACTTGTCAAGTACGATCCAATGCGCCACTAATTCAGGCATTTCTGACAAAAGCCACAAAATGGCACCGTGTTGCCTGTCCCACCTGTCTGAATGAGCCACTCGGCCAGCAGGTTCACAGTTTGTGCCACGGCAGTGTAGTTTTCAGACAGGAGCTGGATCACATTCTCTGGGGAACCTCCTGCTTGGAAATACCTGATGAAAGAATTAGAAAGGAATTATTTAAAGTACATTATTATACTAAAATAAGCAAGCAAACAAACAAATGAAGTCTCAAGGGAAAAAAAGTAGCATGATTTACCCCTTTTCACACCCTTCTGCAAGGAGTAGGGGGTACCACCCACCAAGCATGCTACACTCACCTCTTTAAAGTGTTAAATATAGAGGGCTCCATGATGTAGTCCCGCGTGGAGAACTTCTGCAAACACTCTTGCTGCACGCCAGCATCGTCCTCTCCCTCGCCGTCCTCGTCGTCCTGCTGCTGCCGAGAGCAGCCCCGTTAGCGCCTCCTTCCCGCACCAACACAACCCGGGCTCCCTCTCGGGGAGGCTGCACGGGGGGCTCCGCGCTCCAACCGCCGGCCAAGCTGCGGGCCACCCGCCCTCCCGCTCCGCCACACACAGGCCGCGCAGGCCCGGCCGCCGCCACCGCCCCGCCAGGGCTCACCGCCCCGCCGTCCGCGTCGTCCCCCCACTCCGCCGTGCTGCCCGCGAAGTAATCGGCATCCTCCATGGCTGCCCGCGGCCGAGGAAGCCGCGGCGGCAGCGGCGGAAAGGAGGCCGCGGCGACCTCCCCCTTGGGCGGAGCTGCGCGGAATGGCGGGCGCTCAGAGGGCGGAGCCGCGCGCGGCGGCGGCGCCATGAGGGGGCAGCGCCGCCCTGCGGGGGGAAGCGCGGAGAAAAGCGTTTTCTGGTGAAAATTCCCGTTTTGGGGTCGCTTCAGGGTGGCGAGGGTCCTCCTGCCCTCATCCCAGAAGAAAAAAAAATTAAAAAGTTTTAAAATTCCCCACACCACAAAACCCCTTCAGAGCGTGAGGGCGGTTGCAAGAGGAGAAAATAGATGTGTGGTTTTTCTAAATCGAATTTAGCAACAAGCAGTTTCCTGGCACCTATCAAAGCATGAAGAGCATATGGGAGAAAAAATAAAGTAACGAATTAATAGCAATTGTTAACTGTTACAGTAGTTATGAAAAGAAAAATAATTAGCAGGTAGAAAAATAGTTGGATCTTTTAAAGAATGGTGAAGATAACTTTGGCGGAGTAATGGTTTGCTCATGTTTATGGCCCAGCACCAGGGTAAATCTTATGTCCCCCAAAACTTACCAGAGAATAATATTGAAACAAATATTTAAACAAACTAACAACAACAGCAAAAACAAAAATCTGGCCTTTCTGGTAGTAAACATAGCTTTTTTTGAGACTTTTAAGACAAAGCTCTGAAATCTTTGATCTAATATAAATGAAAATAACAAAACAAAACAACTCAGCAAAACCGCCACAGCGCCTCTAAACAGCACCCCTGGCTTCACAGCTGTTAGCGGCTTCATTTCCAGGCAGAGGAGAAAAGAGCAGCGATGCGAGAGGCAAGTTCCCTTTCTGCGGGGCTCTTTTGGCCACCTGCGCTGTCACACGTGAGGCAGAAACACGACTTGTCCCCGCTGTCCACGGAGGTGGATTCGGAGGTGTCTCTGGTTAGTGCAGGTTGTCCTGACGGGGGGACCCAGCAGCCCCCTCTTGGGGGTTAATCCCAAAGCCGCAGCAGAATGGGAAGGGGTTAAAATCTAAAATAAAAAGTGATCCTGCGGCCTGACCTTGGGTAAGGGGATGAGATGTACTGAAACCGAGAGAAAAACACAGAGATCCTTTGTTTCTGTTCCATTGATCCGGTTCTCAAGTTGTGTAAGAGCTTAAAGGTGAGGAAGAGGAGGATGAGGGTGTGTTCTGGGATTTGGATGGCAGCCAAGATCTTTGCTGATTATTTAAAATGATTTTATTCTGGATATTCCTTTATTCTTGTAAAATATAAAATAAAAGCAGTCCATAAAATCTTGGAAGTAGCAAAAAAAAAAAATACTTGTTGGATCATCAAGAAATGGAGTCTGTGTTTAAGTATGGTCAGTGTATGTCACACTATATGACACAATTATGTCACATACTATGCTATGTTAGTGAAGTAACTCTTTCTGGAAAGTATTTAAGTTTCTTTAAAAATATTTTTCCTATGTTCCTTTTGTCTTGTAAACAGAATGAACAGACTTTCAGGAGGAAAAAGAAAAGGCATGTATTGAACTAAAGAGACTCAATGGACACATTCTCTACTTGTACTGGAATACTGCAGTCAGGAAGATAGTATGGTAATATTTCACTGCTTATTATTATATATGCTGAATTTGAATATTTGAGCCAACTTTATTTACATCTTTGGTTCAGGTGAGACATTCCAGAGATACAAGGATATTGTCCCTGAATTTGAAGCCAGGCCAAGGAAGAAAAAATATTTTCTGGGAGCTGAGTAATAAACATCTGTATACCTCCTTTTGCTTCATCAGCTCCTTTTTGTTAAGATTCAGAATGGTGTGCAGTGTTACAAAATGTAGCACAAGTTTTCTGAAGGTGATTTCAGGGTAACTGTCATATTACCTTACAAAGTTCAAAAAATTTTACACTTCCTTGGATAAGTCCAATGAGACTGTATGGGAAAAACACAAAACAGACTTGTTCTTGCAGAGAATAGTGCTGGTGACTGCCTGGAACTCTGTTCCCTAATTCCTAAACATTTTATGTTTTTCTGTAGTTATTGACAGATGCAAAGTTAACATATTATATACATGCTCACATATTAGAAAAAATGATAGAAAATAATTATTGGACCACTAATGGGACCACTTACCAATAAGTATCTAAGGAATGTTTTAAGTTGTGAATATAAACTGAACAAGTAGAAAAAGACATATCTAGGTACAGTATAGATTTTCTAGCCTTACCATGGAGTAGCTACCAGAGTACTACATTGCACCACATACATCATTATAATTTGTTGTACAAGTCTTGGAAACAGCAGTGTTAAAAATTCAATATAATCTAAAAACACATACGCAAAAATAGGAGATTGGCGGAGAAAAGGGATAATAATTACACAAATTCCTTCCTGAATGAAATAAACAGATCTGGAGCAATAATGATTAACTAGGAACAGAATTGTGGAAAGCTTTGTCTGTGTAAACAGTCAAGGAAATCAAAGAAGATGAAATTATGGATGGTATTTATGTGTATTTAAAGCCGAAGTGAACAGGCATATTAACCAGTTACAAAAACTACAATGCTGCCCGTGCCGTCAGAGCAGCATTAATGAGTATGTTAATAACATGCACAGTGCTACATTGGTCTGTTTTACAGACTGTGATCCTGGTGTCATTGATCTGATATTTCAGTCTCACAATTATTTCAGTGTCATGTTACAAGATACATTTAACATCTACCTAATGTTTTGTTTCATCTCATTCTCAGAATAGTGTGTGTGATAGAGTGGGATTTGGGGTTCTAATGGCATTACTATGAATTTCCACTAAAGTCAGGTTAGTGGTAGTAATAGATGTAATATATGTGGGTAAAAAATATTTTTGGCTCTGCAATTGCACAGAAGTCTGTGCAATATGGCTCTAGCCCCCCAAAATTTACAGCCTTATTGGTGCTATGAGTAACAAAACTCATTGATTTAGGAAGAGGGTCAGAGCATCAATCAATGTCACTACACTTCATAAAAGATATTGATGGCTTCTTTTGAGTTAGCATGAATAATGGACATTGATTATCTACATGTGATTTATAGGCCTAGGAGGAGATCCTCATTCTTTACAGAAGGCTTAAGTAAATATGCCTTCCACAAGAGACCTCTTATATACGTAGGAGACGTTTCCTTCCCAAGATTGAAAGGTTTTGTGCATCTCCTAGGTAGGATGTTTGGATCAGAAAATTTAATTGCGTCTAGAGCTTACGGTTCAAAATAGTATGTTACTATTAGTAACACAGTAGCATTTTCAGAGCAAGTAGAAATTTCATACAGTGACAAAAGTTGAGACTATCATCATATGTGAAACTGCCAATGATAATCATGCTACAAAACCTACTGCCTAGTTTAGTAGAAAAAATCAAACAGTCCCCTATAGCAACTGCCACTGAGGAACTTAATACTGCTGGAAAATAATGCTACTAGTAATTGCAGCATCTTAATCTCAAAACTAGAATAAGTTATTTTTGTCTTTATATATTTGCATCTCTTTATTTGGATTGCAGTAACAGAAAATTATTTTCACTGTTTTTTAAATATATAATGAACAATACTCAAAACATTTATGTCCAGCTCTCCTAGAGAAGAAAACTAGGGACTGCACCAGAGCCAGACATTAGCTGGATGGCCCCTCACAGGAAAAGTGCAATATCCAAGCTTTTCCCATCCCAAGTCAATAAACAAGAGACAAAGTCAAAGAAAAAACCCAACAGTTTCAAGGTATCATTTAAACTGTGATGAAGCACTAAGTGTACCAGAAATTGATTTTGCAAACTAAACTTTCACAACTCTACATGGAAACAATATTGGTTGTCCTCTTGGGCTTAACTACGTTTCCCCATATGCATCAGTGTTTTTCAAAGTTTCAGCAAAATGTTCACCACTGCATATAATAAAAGCACTTATAATTTACGTGGATGTCCCTGAAAGATTTTATTATCCAGCAAATGAACGCAATATATTTCTTCCTAAATGCATAATTATTTGATTACATTTTATGTGTAAAATATTGAGTCACAATACCCAAATATTAAGATCTTGATGAGGCAGTGAGCATATTACAGATAAAAGTCTGAAACACTTTATGAAGGCCAGCCTAGATGTCTCTGCAGATGCTTTGAAGAAGCAGCAGAGGAAACCTGGACGGTTGACGTGGATGAGCAAGATCCAAACCTAGCGCCACGTGGAATTGCCAGTCTTTTTTACTGAAGTGACGCTTACCTACATAAAGGTTAGCAGCAGCTTTACTCCAGAGGAGTAAAGAATAAACTAAGCATCAAATGCTCAAGTTTTAATTCCATTCAGCTCTCAAAGTTAGCTGTTTGTTTTTTGAGCAAATTACTTAAAATGTCTGCTTCACTATTTCATATTTAAGTGTTGACTATAGGAGATAGTTGATGAAATCGCAAAACTTCATTTGATTTTGTCCTAAAACAAAAGAGAACTCCCAAACAGAAGCAACTGACTTCCTACAAAAATATTTGCCTTTTATTCATGTTTTAAAAACATATCTACCTTGGAATTCTCTGTATGCTAATTGCCTCTCTGCTGCTCACCCCCTACAAATTCTTTTAGCGTAAATTTGTATTTCATAATTATTAGCCCTTTATAAATTAGCCAGTACATTCAGCTAGAGATAAGAGGAGAACATAGCAGCATCAAGTTAGGCTAATGAGTTTTGGCTGAAAAGTTCTTGCTTTTTAAGCAAGGATAAGAACTTTGTTTGTTTTTGTACCTTCTGGTTCACAGTTACTGGTAACAGTGTAAATTCTAGATACTGAACATGGTAACACTTTGCTAGGTAACTGAAAAGTACTCAGAGACAAAACAAGAATGTTTTTAGGAATGAGGCAAAAATAGCTAGGTACAACATCAAAGACAAAATGCCATTCTAAAGTCTCCTTCAACATCAGCTTAGATGCTGGAACTGTATTTATATAGTGTGGCTTGTTTTAAGAGAAAAGCCTTACAATGTGCGTAAGATGAGCCTATAGTGGAAATGTTTTATTGTTTCAAAGCAAGTTCCAGTTGACTTGCACATGGACATCTGGACCTATTAAGCTTACACTTCGCTTAAATATCCCCAAGTTTCTTTTACAGCGTAGGTAGTCCGTGTACATTTCACTGTTCTTAAGTTGGGAATGTCCTGGCTGTTTAGATAAATACATTCTCTAACTTCGAAAATTCGTATAAGAATCTCACCCTGGGTCACTTACCTGGGGAATGAAGAACTTCCCCTATAAATATGTATTATTTTTTTAACTTACAAAGTGAAGAATTTAACAGTCTGTTTATCTGGCTTTCCCTACTTCCTTTGAACTTTCAGCTTGGTTGTCTTATAACTTCTTTCATAGCTGCTCTATTCTCTCCTATCAACCACATAAATTCCAAGAGCAGTTTTGGGGTCAGATTTTGGACAAAGCGATCAGTGTAGGCTCCCCAGTTTTAAATCACAAATAGGGTAACAACAGCCATTGCTTTTGCCAGCATTGGGCTTCCAGACTCTCTCGTATAGATGAAGCTTTGTAGGCCAGCACGGCTTTGCCCTGTGGGAAACAGAACTCAAGATTAGCACCAAAACTGTAATAAAATTTGATACTTAGACTTCATTTCAGATATTGTGCCTTCCAGCAAACGGACAACAGAGATTAAAAATACTGAGATGCAGATGAATCATCATACACACACTTCAGCAAAGACACATTGCCTCCTACAGTTGTAGGTTAGTAGAAGATTAAAATGCCTTTCAGCAATACTTTTCAGTCCTAAATGGGCATTTATCTGTTTTTATCACCTTACTCCTCCTTATGGCCTTTTTATGGAAGCTTTCCTAATATTGCCAAAACAAAACTGGCAATTTAGTGAAAATAAACTGTAATGGAAACTCTTTCCAAATATCCTCACACTCGCAAGCCTGATATGGTGATTCATAATCTTTATATAGCAGCTCCTTTCTTTACCTGAACTCCACCTGCACTCTAGCATTTTACTTGCATGAATGATACAATTCCGAAGTTGTATCAAATACAGGAAAACTATAAACAGAAACACTATATTCACTATTAATAATTCATATAAAATTCACAGCCTGAGTTTGCATAACAGAACAACAAAACCAGAGAATTCTCAGCATTATCACCTCTGCCCTAAGCCTGTTCTTTCTCCAAATCTCAGTAGCAGTTGTACATTCCAAAAAAAAAGTGTAAATCATCTCATTTAATAAAACAACTGGGTAAATTAAAGTGAGGAGATACATTCACATTTTAATTTTGAATTTGCTTACATTTGTCTGGATCCCCAGCCTTACAAAGTATGTTGTATTACATGAAAGAAACCTGAAATTGGTATATTCTCCCATAAAGATTTATCATTCCCTCTGCATCGGGGGTGATGCTGAAAAGCTTTATTTTTTCCTGTTATTAAAATACAGATTTTTGAAGCAGACTAAATTTGAAAAACTATATTGTATTTTTTTTGAAGTTAAAATTATTTATTACCTATTTGCTCAGTTACCCCTTGTTGCATAGGTGTCAGTGAGCATTTCTTGTTGTGAACCTAGAGAGGGTCCCTATTTTATTCCTCAGAGCCAGACTGAATTTACAGAGCACAGTAGTTAGAAAAAAAACTTATTATTTTTATATGTTTAATGCAGTGAGAAATTGTTAGTGCTTCCCCATCCCTTCCCAGGTGTTTTTCCCAGCAGAACTGTGCTTTAAATTGTACCTATTTTCCTCAGCTCAATACATTAATGGCAGATGGGGTAAAATGGAGTTTTGATTTTTAGTAACACAAAAATCTAAACAGAAAACAATTAAATATCAAGTCAGTACTCAGTGGCTGAAATTTTAGTAATTTGTACCAATACAGACAGGTACTCTATAGCAGTTTGCCTGCCTAGTAGCTGAAACTCACACAATATTTAAACCAACTGGTCATCAGTAGGGTTAAAATAGGTTTGTTAAACTGTAATGGCTATCTTGTCAGTCACCAGTGAGGTGACTTTTTCAATGTAATGGCTTTCAACAGCAGAGGTTCAGAAATCTCCTTTGTAGCTTATTTCATTTACGAAGGCAGCTCAAAAGTTTCTTATCATAAAGACTTTTCCCTAGTGAATGAATTTTCAGAAATAACAAGCTGTGGAAGAGGGGAGAAGTTTGTTATAAGAGTAGAAAAAGAAATTTGCTTGTAGTTAATTATCCTGTAATACAAACTCAACATGTATTTTAGGGATGAGGATCTGCTCCTGCACTAGATTTCCACTGCTAACATTTTATGGACCTAACCCTACTTCTTCAGTGATTTTCAGGAATTTTATCAACTGCACTGGAAGAAGAGTTAGCAGTTCCAGGATTTTGGGAAACAGACATTAGATAATGGGTGGGATAGAAGAGAACCAACACTCCTCCAGAATAAGTTACATCATTTTGTATCTTACAATTACTTTTTCAATCCTAGGCATTTGTATAGCACCAATCACCAACAGAATGATCACTAAGGCACTGGATTGGTACTCTGATGGCATGGGCTCTACCTCTGGATCTGTGGTTAACTTTCTACATAAGCATATTTACATCTTTTGTTTTTCTTGGTACACCATTTTCTCCATTTGAAAACAGGATATAATATAAAACGTCCTACATTACTTACAAGAATATTGCGCCACTATTAATTACAAGGTGCTAAGATCCTAAAGCGATGAACACTAGTATTTCTGTGCATAGATTTACCGTTAAAAGAAAGTTATGCTGCAGGTATCAATTATGTGCAATATAGTGCAGCAGAATCAGCTCCAGTTCCTCAAATTAATTCCCCCATCATATACTTTGGGTTAAATCCTCAGTACCAGTGATTCAGAAGAGGTTTTAGATAAATAAAGATTAGCCTGTGGGCTCCTGCTTATGACAACTGATCCAGCATATTTTACATGGAAGTCTATTCCTAACAACTTATATAGACCTTATACAGTGTCAATGTCCTTAAAGAGAGCAGTTTCTAGGCTTTCAGAAGTAGAGAAGTAGCTGAACCTTTTTAAATTCGTAGTTAATTTACCTCCTCACACTATTAAAAAAAAAAGAACAAAACTTCAGGAGATATATCATTAATCTGACTCAGCAGCCAGTGTAATGCATATGTGCACTGATGTACAAATTGCTAAAAGTCCTTGGGTTGAAATAAGTTACTGCAAATGCACAGTAGCTGATTTTGAAACCACAACATCTCTACAATTTATTATTATTTTTACAAAATACCCAAAGTGATCAGACCATATTGTAGGTTACTGGCTTGCCAAAGGTTATGTTTTTAAATCAAAACCATTTCTGAGTTACAGAAGTGCCAAAAACAATCTTGAACCGGTATTTTTTTTTAAACCACCCCCCATCCAACAGAACAGTTGTATAACTTAAACCAGAAACAAGAGTTTATGTTGGAAAGTATTTAAAAACCAACCCACCAAATCATGCTTGAGCAGAAGCCTTGTATGGCAGAGACTTAGTTTAGGATAATTTAGTGCCAAGATATAGGCCTTCTATGGGTTTATAATGGAAATACTGACACAACCTCAACTATAGTGATGCAAATGTGCCCTAAAACACTGTATTTGTTTTTATTAATAAAAGTGGTAGTGTTTACATTTGTAAGTATCTTACACTTCAGCATCATGATGAATACTGAATAGAATGGGTAAAGTTTTGGCTGTAAGGTCAGAAGTTTCCAAACAGATGAATGAGACAGAAGTCCTCAATCACGAAAACAAGAAGTTCAAATAAATAAATAAAACAAAACTAGGAAAATATGGGTAAGCATTAGGTTGGAATGGTTCAATTAACTGCAAATTATGGCCACTAAATTAGAGACAGAAGAAAACACAGTTACTTATTAAATAGCAAGCATTAAAGCTTTATGGGTTTTTTTTTTGTATTAAAAAAAAAAAGGAAAAGAAAGCTGTTAAAAATAAGACTTGCATTTACCAGGCCACCAAACTGCATGGACTAATAAAGAAACTAACAAAGGCAATACTGAGACATTAAGACACACACACTCCATACTTGTGCAACTCAACCATATTCAATACATTGCCTTTTTCCTCACTTAAAAAAAAGCATCCCTCAAACATTTCTGATCATATAAAGCTTTACAGAAAGGTTTCTTAAAATGTTAGTCTTATATAGCTCATTGTTATTATGTATTCTTCTCAATATCAGAGGAAACTGAACTTATTCTATTTTTTTTAAGGAGGTGCTTTGTTTCTCTCCCATGAGAGATTACATTCTTACCCCACTACAGTTTTCCCCATTTATAAATTTGTTTTTTACACCAATCCTCCCTCCAGGCTTAAAAAAATAAGAGTTGGCACTAAATTAAAGATTTTGGCTCCTGTAACTAAAATTAAGGCTCACAATGCATATTATTTCCATTATTTGTGTCCCATTTTTTCTTACCTATTGAAAACACCAGCCCTTAACCTACAGGCACTGGATACATTCTTAAATCATAGAGGGCTCTTTTGGGTCATGTTTTCCTACTGTTCTCTGAGGTTCAGAGGGCAACTTTCTAAAACTGCAAACAGGATTTTTTTTTTAAAAGCTACCGCAGCTATAATTTTTAGATGATTTAATGTCTTCTGAAAAAAATCACTAGCCATTCTGAATCAAGAGAGATTGGGACATTAACTTCATCAGATCCTTACTCTTTATGTATGTGAAAATAGACTAGGTGATTATTTTAATTTAGAAGTTTAGCCACAAAAGCAATGAAAATTTCACAATTCCGAACAGTTGCAGTTCTTAGTATTAAAAAGGCATCTGATACCTGAAGCAAATCTAGCCACACAGACATCACTGACCACCCCCTAACTGTAATTTAAACTGGACCTCTTCCCAAAAAAGAAACTTAGCACAGTATCTTGGGTGGAGGGAAGCTAGTGTGAAAGGCAGAGGCAAGTATTTTGCTGTTGTTGTTGTTTGTTTTCCTTGTAAAGTCACTGCATTAAGATCCAGATCAGTTTAGGGGTGTAAATGAAGGAGGAATATGGGTGTTTGAGTAATATAGGCTAACACTGTTCTAGATGTGTTATTACAGCTGTAATTTCTGACTCTGTACAAATTGTACATGTAGGTTTAGACACATGAAAAAGTAACACACTCACAGAGACATAAAACACCTAGGTATAAAATATAAAGCAGTGTAGTAGTTACTAAAATTACATGCTCTCTTATTGCTACAGTGATTTTTGCTCTTTTTCTTTTTACTGTACCACATGTTGTTCTAAGCATATAATTTGCATAAATTATTCAAGTTTAAGAAAAATCCACACATCTTCACTTTAAGCTACTTATATAGTTCATATAAAACAAAAAGGTTCTAAAGTATCTCTTTATTAAAAGAGAAATAAAAATGTCACTTGAAACTGGAATTCAGTGGCCAAATCCAAGGGCAGTGCACACCTTGTCACTCGGGTAGTTTTATGCCCACGCGGTGTAAGTGGAGGTTGGTGGGGTATTCGGCCCAGTCTAGAGATGGTCACCAGACCTGCATGATGCCCTACGTGTCCATTATTGTTCTGTTTGTCTTTAGCAAAAAGAACTATGAATGACCAAAGACTAACATTTATAATTTGTAGCAAAATTTGGTTTATGTAGAAACAAGCCATGTTTTGCATTTGGATAGAGATTTAAATGAATTAAAGCTAAAAATTAAAAAGCATGATGCTGCAACATCTGGTCACTTGTTGAAGACCTCACTTTTAAAGTGGTTAAGTTTGCACAATTTGTACTTTTTTTTCTTTTTTTCTTTTTTCTTTTTTTTTTTTTTTTACTAAACAGTATTTTTCCTTCTTTTATAAACCAGAAAAACTAAACTACAGATAAATTTTCCCTACCTTGAGCTAGTGCTGCAGATAGGGTTGACAAAGCTGTACAGCGCAATCAAACATACTTACATCTTAGCTCATTGTACAGGTACAGCCATAATCAAGGCACAAAGATCTTCTACAAGTTATTTTTTTCAATAAAGTTGTACAAAATAATACATTTTACAGTCTGTACAAGAATAATAATCCAGCAGTAAAATAAAAAATGAGGGGAGGGAAGAAGAAAAAGAAGGGAAAGACTGTGAGGACTACAGTCCAGATAATGATTTTTATAGCAGACGGGATCATCAGTGGACAAACTGAAAACAGTGTGTGGTTAACTCTTTCTGCAATCACAGGCTATACGCAGTTCAATTCATAAATGTCCGTGGTTGTCTTAAGACCACCAAGACTGGATTTAAAAATACCCTTCTGAAAGGTAGCAGTTGGTTTTTGCACTGTCTAGGTCTGTTGTAGAATTGTCAGTATTTCCGTTCAAAGCCACATTACAGTCAGAGAACCAAACTCAATTGTCTGTCTTCAAACTTGGTCTGTGACTTGGCACCTTCTTTTGTCTGATGCAGTGAATGGTACAAAGTAGAGATCACGGGTTATATGATTATGCCCACAACAGTGCTAGATTACCTAAAGTTTTCGCTCCCCAATTTTTGTTTATGCTTTAATTTTTTACTCCCAATTCTTTCAGGTGCTCCACATTCAGGGCTTTTAATTAATTAGCTTTTTAATTTCTTTTTTCCTTTTTTTTTGCTTTTTTTTTTGTTAATAAGTGTTAGGGAATCCTCATGGAAACGGCCTTTTAAGTGTTAGGGGCCATCTCAAACTGTCCGAGGGGTAAAGAAGCAAGCTTAGAAGTGCTGCTATTGTCCAGCAAGGAGAAGAAGTTGAGGGGTGCAAATCAATGGGAGATTCAAACAGTTCTCTTCCACCCTATGTGGGCAAGGGTGTGTTTTTTTCTTTCTTTTTTTTTTAATAAGGATAAGGAGTCCAAAACACAGAAAAAAGTGCTCTCCATCACAACAACTCGTATTGGCGAAGGTGCATGCGCTGAATAATGTCCCGACAGTCATTGAAAACCCTCCGGATATTCTCTGTATCCACTGCACATGTGAAGTGAGGATAGCAATAGTGCCTTCCATCTCCACTTGCTGTGCTGATTCTCTGTTGAAGGTAAGAGAGAGACTCTGTTAAAATAAAACTGACTGGGGTAAACAACCACCACCACACAATATTCTGACACCTTCGGTGAATGATGATTAAGATACGTGTGTGTGAGCTGTGTTTCGAGAGGGGGCAACTACAGGACAAAAATGCCCATGACTTCTCAGACTCTCTCACCTAAATCAATAAAATTAAAAGGAACAGAATTATGTGAAGAGAAAGTCACCGAGTTTTTGTGGAAGTGCTATTATTTATATGCAGCTTTGGGGAATTTAGCCACATATTTATTTAGTAGCCAACTTATCCATACAGAAAGTGTGACTCTGCTTCACTCTACAAGCTTTTCAGCCTGTTTTATACTTAACACGATCCCTCCCTCAAAATTTTATTTTGTTCCAATTTAAACCATTCCCCAATTTGATTGACACGCTATTACAACTTATGTCTGTTATAGCTTCAACTGACCAGTAATGGCAAAGACATTAGGAACAGAACATTAATATTTCCCAGATTACACATCTTTTGATTTATCTTTAATTATCCTTATAACTGATACATGGAATAAAATCTAACCCCCATTAATAACAGCAGGACTTCACTCACTATTCCCTATTTTAGGTTCATTAACTCTCACCAATTCTTTTGTAACATGATTCATGTACTTTGTCAACAAATACAGAGTAGCTAATAAACAGCTGCAAAGCTTTTAAACCTAGCTTAGTGTTTTATGCAATGCAGAGATAAATGGAAGCAACCTAAGAAGTAACAGCAGTTTTCATAATATTAGAAGATGCTTAAGGTTATGTTTGAGAAAATTCACGTATGAAATACTGAAGGAAACGAAATACTTACAAGAAACTCGTCTCTAATAAAATACTTGGCCCTTGTAACTCTGGGATCCTCACCAGGCTCTGGTGTTGCTGATTAAGGATAAAATGAATATCTCATTAAATCAGATCTTTCATGGTGATAGCTCCAAAAAATTTTAAACTTGTCCTGTTTTCTATTCACAGGCAATAAATGCTCAATGACCATGAGATATAGCAAACCCTAACTGGTTACATAAAGCAGCAAGATTACAGGAGAATGAAAAAATATTACAGTGCCCATAACACCAGACCTTTGGCAGATTAGAAAAATGCCTACAAATATGGCTCTCTACAGGCGAGATCTTTGTGACTGCTGGGTGTCACACTGTTGTTATTTGGGAATTACTAGTGAGATTCAAGATAAACTATCACGATATATGGGGTCTATGTAGTACAGTTCTGTGAGGTGGACACTTCATTATAGACTTTCTATTTAAAATATTACTTTGTTGATTTTGTTGCAATCACCAGCGGCATATACCAACAAAACCAACCACGAATCTCAAGTCTCACAGATCACTGCTGCAGCTCTGCAGTAGCACTGTATGGGCTCTATGTGGCCTGCCAGCTAATAGGATCTTGGCATGATGAAATCATTCTGTCTGTAAGACAGAATCATTAATATATTCAATGTACAAAAGACGGATTTTTCTCATGATAAATACACAATAGTTAAGACAGTTTTGCTGAAAGGCACTTAAAATTATTTCTACTCAGTTTTCAAAGCTTAAATCCAAAAAAATTACAAATGTGATTAAGAAGAAAATGATAAATTTGCTTATAGAACTTACAAACACCTTACCATCATCTGGTGTAGTGTAGCGAGCAAATTCTGGAAAGTAGTCTTCAATTTTAGATTTCCCTGCCAAAACTTTCTCTGCTAGTAAATCTTGTTTATTCAGGAAAAGAATTACTGAAATGGTCCGTAGCCACCTATAGAAAATTGAGGTCAAACACTGTGAGAAGGCATAGCTAGGATTAAATTGTAAAAAGAAACCTAATCCAGTACTGAGAACAGCATATTCATATCACATACTAACAAATTTCAGCAGTTCCTTTCCTACTTGAATCCAGTGGCATAGTTCAGGGCTTACATACCTGAGTTCTGTTTGCATGTTTCAAATTTGAGAAATTAAATTTACTTACTTTCTTTTGCTCATCTGAATACATCAAATAGGTGAGCTTGCCCCCTTTTTTATTTACTACTGTATCACTGTCTTAATTACCTCATCCCTGATATAGCAATTACTAATTTGTAACTCTCCAGAATTTTCGTCCATCGGGCGAGTTTATTATATGTTAATGTAATGGGTGGGCAGCTGTGAAAAAACACTGTTTTTGACTGTGTTGTGAGAAGGAAATAAAACAGATCACTCTGTAACAAGGCTTTAACATAATGTAAGACAGAATTACCGATTTAGATATGAAAAATGAAACTTCAATTCACAGACCTGTTGTTCCAGATACTCTTGAAGAGGTTTAGTGCTTCTTGAAGCCGATTGGTCTGATTATCCTCTCTTATGACCATGTTGTAGCTACTGCTGGCCACCACAAATATGATAGCAGTCACATCTAAATCAAGAAATACCCATCCATTAGTACCAAATTTCACTCAAGAAGAAATATCCAAGAATCTCAGAGTTCAAGAAAAAGCTGCCAAACATTCAGCTTCCCTGGGAGAGCAGTCTGGGATGCTACTACCTCCTGCTTTCTAAACACCAGAAATAAGGGGAGTGGAGCTATCATTGAAGACAGAAAAGAGGCCAGAGAACAGAGCTAATCCAATGAAATCAGCTATAGAAGGGAAAGGAATAAAAGGCAGAGAGAAAAATTGAAGAAAACAGACAAAAATGTGAAAGATTTTAGAAGTGTAAAGACGTTCAAGAAGAGACATGCTGGTGTCTCCAGGACAACAGCATTTCTGACCCGTATTGACAGTAATAATAAAATCAGCAGATTATGGAGATTTATGTCAAATTGCCCTATTCCTCCTAGTGTGCGCTACACCGCTCAGAGGCCCCTGGCTTTCAGGGAGACGTTCCCAGGCTCTGGGATGCTGTGATTCTGTGCCGCTCTGCTGCTCCAGACCCCTCATACTGACTTCCAAACTCATCTGCCGCAGACATCAACAGCAAGAGAAGTGAGTCAGATCATGAGGTAACAGGAAGAGGAGGGAGCAGAGTGAAAATCAAATAAATCTGTTGTTAGTAGTGTAGAAGAAAATACTGCAGAGCAGTTCCACGTCTGATGCTCAGATGATGCTCTGCAACAACAACTGTAGCAAAAAATGTGAATTCAAGTTGCATTCTACTTTTTCTATAGGATTATTTAAAAGAAACAGAATTTTGCATAGTTTCATAATTATTTTGCACATCTCCAAAAAAAAAAGAAAAAAGGTAAAATATGTTAATCAGCTCTAGCTTTATGAATACTTGCATGGTGAAAGATTTCACACACCACTTTGCAGAATGATAGAGCAAAATGTATATTTCTAAGGAAGGCAGATGCAATACTGCAGAATACAAACAAAACTACCTGGTTTAAATCACATGGAGAGTTAAGAACATAATGATCTAAACTAAACTTTGCCTACAACATCACTGTTAACATTCCAGATCTTACAAAATGCATTCCAACCTTTCTGTCTCTCTACATCTAGTTCGGTGCCACATTAGCAGTCTAAGGAAATGAGCTTACATGCAGGTATTTAGTGTTTTTGTCTGTTTATATGTTTGTCAGAAAGGACATTCCCCTGAATGCTGTTTCTCCAGAAATGATATTAAGTATGTACGACTCTAGAAAGGTGAAGATTTATAAATTTCAGTGTGAAATCTTACTACAAGAGCATGTGGGAGTTACTATAGACAATACTACAGTGTATAATATAGTATATACCAAGCTTTATCTAAAAAGACAGATGTTTCCTACCATTTTACACTAGATTAAAGGGTTGGTGCTATTTGGAAAGAAGTACCCATGAGATAGCAAAGTGGCTGCAACTACACATAACAATATGACATTCTTATTTTACACTTACATTAGTTATAGTGTAATTATATATATTATGTATGCACAAATACATGTATATCCTCACCTGTAAGAAAGCAAGCAAGCTGGAAATCAACAGTCAAATAGTTGGCCAATAATGTGCATGTGCACACACAGATACACACACACACAAACCTAAACGAAGGGAGGGAAGTTTCAGCAGATGGAAAACTGCTAATTTATCAGACTCAATTTCCTTTCCATGTTCACTCTCCCTAAGGATGTTCTTTGCAGTAACAGAAATTTGCATGTCAAGAAAGCTTCCAGCCAGTATAACTGGTCAGAGAATCCCTCAAGGTACATGAAAAAGTAGACAGCTTTTGCAGCTTTTGCATGGTAAGAGAATTAGAAATAGACATTAAAAGTTTGCGGAGAACTATGCAGAAACAAACATAAATTCTGATCTTACCATTAAAACACTGGATCCATTTTCGGCGTTCATCTCGTTGCCCTCCAACATCAAACATACTAAGAGCAAAATTCATAAATCTGAGTCAGAGTGCATTTTGGCTTTTTAATTTTTTTTTTTTTTCAAATGCAAACAACACAACATATCAGAAGTTTTAGGACTTCTGTGTCCTAAAAGCTAGAAAGATTAAATTGAAAATAAAAATATTAAAAATAACAATTTAAAAATCCATTTTTTAGAGCATATTTACTAAATTCAAAACTCAGAAAATATGTGTTCTGCTAAACAACAATTTAAGAAATACAAAAGTAGTCTTAAGGATTACAGTCTTTCCTTCAGTTTGTTGATTTTTTTTTTATCCACGCAGTTTTTTGCATTATACATATAGGTTCAGGATCTCTATCTATCTATCTACAGGATACATATATACATACATAGTGTGTGTTTAAGAAAAAGAGGATACTTACTGAAAATTTACTTTGTCCACCTGAAATTTGGTTTCAAAAATTCCTGATGTCAAAACTCTGCATCTGAGTAGATCCTAAGCATGAAAGAAAAGTCACAAAGTTTGCAGAAATATAAGTGTGCTCCACTTAAAAGCACAATTATTTTCATAAGCAAGTAGTTCAGTGCCAAGCTTGAAAGTGAAGGGACCATCTACGGGCCACTTATGCAGAAGTTCAGGAAGGTTCAGGATGACCACGGGACATTAGAAACCCGGGACCACAGATTTCACTGAGCCTGGGAAGCATAACTGGATCTGTAAACAACCCCCAGCCAATACTCAACCTCTTCAGAGCTGCAAACAATTTAAAAGGTCACAAATTTGTTATAAAATCTTACCACAACCCAGCTGTATTGGTTTTTATTTACTGTGTGCTGTAATGCAGTGACAACAATATAGAATGCCTACCTGTTAATTAATAGAGAAGAACCTAATTTGTGCAGGCATCCCATTATGAGTATAATCTACTACAAAATACCTCTTTGAATTCAACTGAAGAGTTTGTAATTTAGGACTTAAAAGTTTCAGTGTTGCTCACAATTGATCCAAACAGTAGCTAAACTAATATTTGCAACACTGACACAAGACCATGTAAATGGAATAGGCTGTGGAAAAAAAAATTATATGCACAATAAAAGCTCTGTTCTTATTACATAGGTATCAAACTGGTTAGTCAAAGTCAAAACCACACAAAATCCAAAGGTTATACAACATTGTTAAATCATTAAACGAAATGGCTACATTTTAACATCAGTTTTCTGATAGTAAATTATTGTCATCTAGCTATTTCAATCCTCTTATATTGAAATACAGATAAAACATTATCCTAGTGTGATCCACTTGTTTGAAATACTTTTAAATTTCAAATGCCCCAATAAGCAGTAATTAATTCTCTAGAGTTCAGCATCTCTAGAAATCAATGGAAGGATGAGGATAAAGAAAAGTACTCACCCACCTCAAGCAAAAAAAGAATGTTTACAGTGATAAGAAAAAGACTAATTTATAGGGAATCCAAATATTAAAATGATGCTTGTTTTATTTATTCTCAAAGGTCTTAACAATAAGATACAAGCTTTTCTGTGTGTTATTCCCTACGAAAATTCTGGGTAATGGATTTGGTTATTTATTCCACAGAAGCATGCTACATGTTGCATACTTCTTAATTGCACTGATTGCGCAGAAGATTAGGCATGTGTGTGTGATTTTGGATTAGCATTTTGGATTTAAGAAAATTCTCAGATTATCTGTAACAAAATGGAGACTACATTTCCTACTGTTATTCTTACAAAAAATAAAATTCTTCTGACATACTTCGAAAAACTTCTGACAGTCATCTTTAAAACATCCTTTTCTATTAAACCTTGTGGAGTCACTTAACTATCAGGTGAAATTTGCAGAATTCCACAAAGATCAAAACACGCACAAAGCTTTAGCTTTCTGCAAATGAGTGTTAGATAACACTAAGGAAAAAATAATATTCAGTTCACTATCATTTGCATGCAGAAAAGCCTATTTTTATGTATGCTATTTAGTAACTTGAGAAGCTGTTCTTCCGTGAAGGTAAACAGAATCTTGCAAAATGCGCTTGCCCTTTTCGCTGCAGATCAAAGATGGACATTTCTACTGCTTGAGCTCTGGAGTCTGCAGTCCCTGACAAGGCCAGATCCGTGTGCTTTGAACACAGGATTTAGTTACCACTAACAGTGAATACACTGGTCCTGACTGCAAAATGAGTGTCATTTGTAAAGGAAGTTTCAGTTAAGTCTTTAATGACAATTGCCTTTAATTACAAGGTTCACTGTACTTGAGAAGAATCTAGCCTGCAGAAAAAGAGGCATTGACAGACTTGCACCTGCTGAACTGCTGTTTATTTTGTTAGCCCTTTTATTCATCAGAAAGCATACATGAAAAGGGGCGCAGTTATTTTTGTGAATAATGTATCTTCCTGCTTTTTAGAAATCTGGCTTGCCTTACAGTGGAAGTCACTGGGCTCAGAAAATGCCAGCCAACTTTGCATTAAAGGAGAGAATGAACAGTTGTTCAGCAAGATGGACAAAAATTTAGAAATCAGTCATTCAAATATTTGACTTGTACTGTTGCAGAAATTTGACAAGTCTTAAATTTGAACAGCGTTTAATTTCACAGTACATGGTCACTTGGGTTGGGATCATGCTTACACAAGTAAAAGTTTATTTTTACTGCCATACTAACTACATGCAGCACGTGATAATACACTACGGTCACAAATGGCAGTTAGAAGCTAAGACAGAGGGTACAGGGAAGTTGTGTAATTTCTTAATGACAAAACCTTACCTGGTCAGACGGTGTATACTCGTTTTGTTTGACTATGTCAATCTTGTCTAGAAAACTGTGAAGAGGAAAGAAAAAACAGCTTTTTAATTTTCAAATCAGACGAGCTATCTAAAGCTTTTTTATCTGACAAGCTTAGTTCGGTAATTGACAGGTTTCCAGAGAGCAGTGGGGAAATTGTAATACATTCAGCTTCACAAAATGCTAAATACAGTTAAGTTATTTAACATATGTTCTCTAGTATCTGAAACCCACATTCCTGGCGCTTCCCAGCAGCAGCCAGCAGAGGGCAAATTCACAGGTTTATCTACCAAAGGCTGCTAATCTCATCACAACACCCGCCTCCTCCCCGTTAACCGACATACAAGTAGTCAAACTTGGACGATATTTTCATATAAACTGTAGAACATAATCCGCTACTGCTAGCAGTAAAACAGTGGATCAAATTACCTGCGTGTAATTTTCCTGAAATAAGATTTTTTCAAACACATCTTTGGCTATAGCTAATAAATTAAAACACAGTTAAAGATGGTACTTTGGGATTCTTCGCAAAGTTTTTAGCAATGAATTGTATCCTTCTGATTAACTATGATATTTATTTTAAAGAACAACAACAAACAAGGACCTGTTTGTTGACTCTGTTCGTTTTGGGATGCAGCTTGTCGGGCACGGAGCCCCCAGCCGTGCGGAGCTGCACNTATTTTAAAGAACAACAACAACAACAAACAAGGACCTGTTTGTTGACTCTGTTCGTTTTGGGATGCTGGGGGGGGAGTCCCCAGCTGAGCTGCACCCGCTGCGCAGACACCTTCCCCTTCAGCGCTACTACAGACCTGGCAGCGCCTCTGCAGTCTGCTCCACCGGTAACGTTAATGATTAATCACAGCCCTAACACCAACATACTTCAAGATTCCATTTAAATTCCTCTGCCTAAATTCTTTTCTTCATAAAGCAGCAATCAATGAAAAGATGAATTTTCCCTTCCCATCCCTATACACAAACAGGTTTGCTATTAAAATATATTAATTTTGGACTCACACAGCAATTTACAGGGTGAGGGACGAAGGGAACCAAGACTCAATTTCACAATTCAAACCCTCAAATCCCATTGAAATCAAGAGGGTTTTGGCCCTCAGCTTCATCTCCTACTTGCCAATCAACTGCCTGAAACCTCTAATGAAGAGCAGAAGAAAAAATTTTTTTTTGCAATGGCTTCAGAGTAATTTTTGTTAGGAAACAGATGATCATCTTGTTTCACAGGTGAAAGTGCTTTTTCCCCCCCGTTTCATACTTGCAGAATTTCTAAATCATTAAAATGTATCTTAATAAACATGCTAATAAAAACATACAACAAAGCCTGAATATCAATTTCCATCAAGAAAGGTGACAAGGAGACGGATACACGATGACAGATATACAGAGACTAATCGATGACAAAGTTTGTACTGCAATTAGCACATTGGATTTTTTTCATCATCTCTTCCAAGTGGATAATAATACTTTTTTTTTAAATCAGAAGGAAAAAGCTGAGCTTTTTGTTCAGCACACAGGGAATGCTAAATGTGTACAACAACCATGAACTGCAACTAGGACAGCTTTTTCCAAATTGTTCTGTATTCTCTCTTAAAATCCCAATTTAAGAATTGCATGGCCATAACATACATTTTGCAAGCTGGAGGATGCTTGCAAAATGTTCAGAACATAACATGTTCATAAAGATTCAAAGGTGATTACTATAATGTCCCTGCCTCTCTGTACTGAATTTTTCTAAGCATAGCATTTTATGCGAGGTTCCATGAGAGGTGGGTTTTTGTTTCTGTTTTTTTTGTTGTTGTGTTTTTAAATACTCCACTAATCAGCTTAATGGATTTTGGAAACTGACAATTAGAAAATAACAACAAGATATTGCTAAAACCTGGAACTGAAAGTACAAACCTCTTACTGTTGTTTATGCAGACTATTTTTAGGCCTATGATTTCCTTGAAAAACATCAGCCACACAGGAGAAGCAGTACTGTACTTGAGATGAATTCCAATAGCAACATTCATGCCAGGTAAAACAAGCTCGGATGGAATAAACATTACTTCTTCCCCCCAAAACAAGTCCCAGCATTCAGGACCATCTGCTACTCCCAACAATACTAGTTCAAGAAGAGCCTCTCACTGCAGGAGCGTTAGGACCTGCGCCGCCTCCCGCCACACGTCAGGCCAAGGCAGCAAAGCAAAATGTTGCAGGGGGATTCCCTCCTGGGCCACCCCCCTTCCTAAAATCTGCTCGAGCCACCTTAAAAAGTGCTACAGACAGAACAAAACTGATTTACTTTTTGCACCAACATAGGGGTCGTTCTTTCAGTTGATCAACTTCAAAATTACTTTTGTTTGGAGGGAAAGAACAGTAAAAACACCTAATGTGGTGCATCTGAAATATGGTGCAATAGTGGGAGGAAGAAGAAAGAAAAGATCAATACAGTATTTTCGGAGACTTATAAATCACCATCAATCACGACTGAAATCTTTTTAAGTATATGATTTATCAAATTAATGAAACTAATAATCCAATTAAATCAGAATAAAGGCAAACTGAAAATAAATATAAATACAAAATACAAATAAATACAAATTCATCATCAGTAACATTAATTTTCAGTCATGTTCTACCCAAAACATAAGTACTACTTTGCCTGCTGAATTCACTGCTGTTAGAGCCTGTGCTAGGTCTCTTGGAATATGCCCACCAACGCCAGCCATAAATTTCACAGGAGAAAGAAAAGTCACCTTGGTGAAATAATTCAAATAAAACCATCAAACCACAAAAACAAATTTTATATTGAGAACAAGCCTTGCACCAAGTTACAAAGTCAGTTAACTTCTGCTGTAAAATTTTCCCAGAGATTATATGAGAAAGCTATTTTCCAGAAAGCAAAACATTCATCCAGCATCACTGCCAATCCCCACATAGGGCCAGATTCTGGACATGACTAAATAACAGCAACAGCTACTGCCCTGCAAAATACTGTCACCAAGTCTACAGCACTTCTGCTGTGTTATAAAAAGAAAAAAAAAAAAAAAGGCACTGTTAGGATATATGTTAAAAAGAAAAAAGTTTCAGGTCATTTGTCATCAGCAAAACTTGAGAATCGGTATCCCTAGAACGGCAGCAGATGCATTCCTGTGATATTAAAATGCAAGATATGAGTAAAAAATTAAGATCTGAAATAAAACTGTACTTTATTTTCAAGGCCCCTTTCTTAATGTACAAAATGAAAAAACAATGTGGAAGGTTTTGAACACAGGCACAAAAGCTCTCTTTTACTCCTGCTGGGATAAAGTAATTAAGTCATACACATATCCCCATCTCTCCCAATTTTTTTTAACAGTCTCCTACCATGTCCCTCTTTCAGATCAAGATATAGGCAAATTACCAATTATTTCTAGAGTTTTAAGAGTTCAGAGAGAATCAAGTTCTTACACTGCTAAATTCACATGAGGGGCTGGGGGTTAGTGAATCGACAGTGATGCTCCAAGACTAAGAACTTCAGCCTCCACTCGTGTTTCCCAGCCAGAAAGGAATAGAACAGACGAAACCCCCCACCTCCAGAAACAACAAAACTTCATCATTTTGAGCAGAACAGGACATCACCACACGACCAGAAAATGCCTCTGTTTCCATTACTATTTTCCCTGCTAAAGACATGGGGTAACTTGCCAGTCTTCCTGACTATACTCATTGTGATTTGATTAAATGGCTGACAAGCGGGAAAGAATCTGATCTCTCTTCAGAGCAACTTTTGGGTTAAATGTGGGTGACGCTGGAAAGGTTTCTGCAAACAGACAGCACATCTACACTATCAGATTCTTTTTTCTGTCAAGCCATAACCTGAAATATATGCAAAAAAGCTCTCACATGACATATTAAGACCTCACCGTTAATATTAATAAGACACTACATATCAAGCAATTAAATTTTTCAGTCCCAATCATAAATAAAATATTCAATGAAGATTTCCTCACCAATAGTGCTGGAACTCTGTACTGGTGAAGTTTCTGCCCTCCAAAAGCCTCCAGGTATTTTACAGACTGTAAATCACACTCCCAGCTCCTGCCTCCCTCCATTCACGCTGCATTTCCTGCCTCTACCATCACATCCTGAAGCTCGCACCTCACTTTAACCCTGTTTTAAAAGTAGGAAAATCAAGGCACACAAGGAGTAAATCAGTTGCCCCACGTCCCTTGAGTCAGTGAGAATGGAATTTTCACTTCCTCTGAGTCACGGCTGTATCAAGATAGTGCTAAGAATTCAGCACGCTGTATTTATGCTGATCACCTTTAAAGCAGTCCTCACAATTCAGATTCCTATGTCTGAAAATAAATGCATTATTCGTTTACTGATCTTCCTAGAGAACAAACTGTGCAAATGTCTGGCAGATTTATTTATTTATTTATACATGACCTGGACTACAAAACTGGGCTCAAGGCTCCCTAAAGTAGTTTTAGGCTGAAATTTAAGTCAGCATTAATATTGTTTATAAACAAGAGTGCAATTCTTTTATTTCTCAGAACAGAACATGCTTTACTTCTACTTTACTCTCTTTTATTGTCTGTGCCATAATCTTTAATGTTATTCAGAAACAGCTCTCCAAAAAGCAAAACAGTTAACTATTTGCTAAATTGTTTCTTCAGCTACTTTATATGTATTGTAGCAGAAGCTACAAAGTCAGAGGTATAGCACAGACACATAATAGTCTCTTTAAAAGCATATTCAAGCTGAGAAATACATGATGCATATCCTGTAACTAGATTGCAATTAAAAAAAAACAAAAAACAAAAAACACCAAAATAATAATAATCAAAAAACAAAGCAGAAGTGTTTTCCAAACCCTGAAAAGTCAGGTCGGTTATAGGCGTCCAAAGCCACGGCTTCCCATGCAGGTCAATACGCTGACAACAAATCCAGGGCACAGGGTTTATTTTCAGTTGCGAACGTGCACGTACACGTCGACCGTCCCTCAATTCTGCCTGTTTCTGCTATTGGGAGCAAGCGGCAGACTGACACGAGAGGGAATCCTTCTCCTCACACCGCTGATAAAGATTTCTCTTGTTTTTCGACAAGTTTATTTTGTAGGAGAAGCAGAAAAGCAGGAGAAGTTACAGGAACGATGCAGAAAAAATAAGCAAACATTCGATCTGCTAGTATTTATGGCATGCTGCAAACGAGGCAGTGTACGAATCCAAGCTTGTCATGTGTTTTCTCAAAATGCAGTAAAAAATAAAAGGATGTGGGTAGAGTTTTTGAATTGCTTTAAAAGATGTGATTGTGTTTTCTACCATTTGCAGAGCTGTATTTTGTTGTTGTTAAGACAGTGCTAGATGACATGCTACAAATGTTAACGGGTAATTTAAAAATATTCAGAAAAACACAGCTCTTTATCTTTAAATAAAGTTAGATAAAGAAAAAATAATTATTGAAAGCTTTGCACTTATTTTAATTACTCTGCAAAGAAAATTATAATAGAAAATACGTATAAAGGTACAGACAGTAGGTAACAAATATTCTTGGTGTGAGTATGAGCAGTGTTGCAAATAAAAACACCCCGCCTATGTTGTTCCTGTAATGAAATCCTGCATGTCAGTTCTCAGACATATAAGAACACCATTCAGAAACGGAGTTATGTTAGAAATGAACTTTAATAAGTAGTAGAAGACTCAAACAAATATCAAGGAAAAGGCCACTATTTAGAAACGTCCCAAAGAAGCTGGAAATATTTCTTAATTTCCAGTTTTGAGTCAACTGGCTACTACGATTTCCTTCTAGAGGAAAAGTCGCATGAAAGGAGATTTTTAAAAACCTAAAGCTCAGAATTTAATTATGTGATATATACCCATTGGTACTATACGTAAAGCGATTTTGAGAGCGGCCTCAGCGTTAATTGTGGGAGAACCTCGGAGCATTCCTGCCACTTGGAGGCGGAGGGGCACCATTGCTCTAATTTTGAAGCAAATAATGAGAAAGCTGAAAAGTATGACTCCATATATTTGGAATCATCTTGTGGTAATCAAGGTTACAGTTCCTTATATGGTGTGGAGTACATGAAGCACACATAAAAAAAAATAGAATATTAAAACTACGGGGTATAAAGAACTGCAGCTCCTGTAAAAACCCCTGAACGCACCCAACCAAACGCCCAGAAAAGCCGCCTCCTTTTTGCGCTGCCGTGAAATACAAACCTGGCCTGAAAAAGCAGGGCTGGCTCCGCATGCTGCAGCCTAAACTGCATAATTAAAAAGTGCCACCCCCTCCAGGAGGCCATGAGACCCGAACGAATCTCAAGTAAAGACAACAGAGCGTAACGCAGCCTTTCAAAAACCTGCCAGCGACCGAAAAGAGCAAACAGGGAAAAGGTGGGAGAAAATCTCCCAAAAAAAAAAGAAAAGAAAAAAAAAGAAAAGAAAAGAAAAATCTATTTAAAGAAATTGTAGTTGTCTCTTTTTTCTCTCTGCCTATCTAAAGTTAGTCTGGCTTAGAGGATGCACTAACTTTCCCAATCAGTTTTACATTACAGCACAAGTCCAGAAATAGCTCCCAGCCGCCTTGGCCTCTAGCACGGTTGCCATGACAATGGAACCACAGCTCTATAAATAGCTCCTCAGCACCGTGAGACACATCTGGAATGGGGCCAGCCCAGCCCCAGCTCGACAAATAAAAATAGGCACAGGCCGTTTCAGAGGCTGGAAAGGTACAATGCATCTCCGCTCGGGCGCAGGAGCGAGCAGCGGGCGCAGGAACAAGCCTGCTCGCTCGTTAGTTCGAGATTTATTTGATAGTAGACGCAGGAAAGGGGAAAAGTTACTTTACGGCGCACTAAACGTTCAGTCCTTCTCTCATGCCTATTTTTCATTCTTTCCCCCTGCTCCGTGGCAAAACCGTACCGCTTTGGAAACTGTAACAATACAGTTCCTTGCCCACGGGACCATTAAAATCAGGCAAAAGAAAAGAAAAACGATCTTCAAAATTCCCCTTCTAACTATTTCTGTGCATTTCTGGCTTCGACCTATTTAAGTGTCTAAGCCAGCCTGCGCGACGCCCCGACAGCTCCGCACAGGGCTGCAGCTCCAGCTAGAATCACTGAGAGGCTCCCTGGGGCCTGGTGGGGACCTGCCCCTCGCGACAGCTCCGGCCTCATCGTGGGCCCCTTTGGGCCACCCCAGCCTCACCGAGAGCCCCCTCGGCCACCCTGGTCTTGCTGCGAGCCCCCTCGGCCACCCTGGCCTCACCGTGAGGCCCCTCGAGCCGCCCCGGCCTCGCGGCAAACTCAGACGCTGCCTTCGGAGGGCAGAGGCAGAATGAAGCGGCTGCGTAACCCAGCCCACTTCACACAGGCGCTGCAAAACTGCCTTTTAGGCAGGCGTTTTCTTGTACTCGATGGGTGAGAAAATGTCTTATTTTTAGCACGGGCTCTTGATCAACCCATTCAATTACATGCAAATGATCTGTGTGGGAACAGAATGTTATGTCAAAAATGTTATTCATGGTATTTGTCAATATTACCCAACAGTAGGCATTGGTATAATCCAGAGAGTCAGTGTTTTCAGCAGCATATGAAAGCACCGGTTCCGGAATGAGCCTGAAATTGTCAGACTTCCTTGTTTCACAGATCCTGGAAGGAGTAGTCGATGTGATATAACACAACCGACGCAGCTCTCAAAATACAAAATCTTTGTAGCTCTATCAAGAACCAATAGTGGCTACAGATGGTAATCAAAATACTGCCACTATAATAAGTATTTAAGCCACAGCAAAATATCTTCCGTATGCCATACGGACACGAGCACACGCGCTCAACACAAACTGCTCCATCAGCCCACAGGATTCCTTTAGGTCCCTACATGGATATTTTCATTTCCAAAGATTGTACAGTAAGCTCCATCCAGGCTTAAATCTGTATGGAAACTTCCCGTCCCTTCCCCCTTCCTTTCACCATGTACAGTTTTGCTCACTGGCCCTTGAAACAATGTGTATTTTAGAAAATAGCAATTTTCATAGAAACCTTCTGGAAAGCGAGCTTTATTACATGTAAAGCAACGTAACTCGGATTTGTTTCTGTAAAAATACTTCAAGTTGGTTTAGGAGCCCATAACCAGCTACAAGCTTTGATCAGGTTATATTAAGAATTAAAAAAAAAATAGTCTTTCTTCTTTCTAAGAAAAATAGTCTTAGTCTTCTTTCTAAGAAAGAAATAAGGAGCTAGCTCAGTCTCTCTCCTACAACACAAGTGTTTTGGCCTTGCAGAGGGGAACTCTCATGTGCCATGCTGCTGGGATCCTTCCTGCTCCGCAAGCGGTTCTGGACCTCCACAGCAGAGCGTCTGAAGCTCCTTTTTGGTTTCCACTAACCTGGGGCACGCTTTATCCCAAGTTCTATAGCCATTTGTCTACGGCTAGGCTTGATCCCTAGGCTTTCCACACAGCCTTCCCACCTGCCCATAAACTAAATCAGCTCACAGCACTTTAGGCTTTTCCAGCTGCCTTCGCTCATACCTTCCAAGCTTGTAAAATGGTATTTTCGCACTCTCACAACTACCAAAACAGAGAGATTAAAAACAACTTACTACCGTATGCCTCCGAGGCTCGCTGCGCCGCACAAGCCCGTATATGTCCAATAACTGCGGAGCAGCCCCTCACCTCGCCCCAGAAAATTACCTCACCCTGTCGGTAGGAAGCTTGGGCTGATCCAAGGCCAAGGTTGGGTTCCGAAACGGGAGGTAACGCTATGAATGAGATCACTATGTCGTGATCCGATTCCAGGGCAAGCCCGAGGCAGGAACGTCGCGTTAGCGAGTGCAGAGGAACATGGCACAACCCCCGTTTAACTTTTTGTTTCTTTATCTTTTTGAATAGGCAGCAAAAGAAGAGGAAAAACATGAAAAAGAAACAAGATGAAATTACCATTCACAGAATTTTTCATTTTACTTTCTGCTCTTTTCTCCATTTTTTCTGAATCTTGGTCAGCCATATGAGCAAGAACCTTACATCCAACTCATGATCCTGTTCCTTGCAAACTACCATCGAGCACATTCCCTTACATATGGGCACGCCATATTCCTTCTCCTCCACGACTTAAATACTTGCTTGTCTTCATATTTTCTTATGCCCGGTGTTTAAAATATAACAACAGCTGAATTAATCAGAAGTCAAAATATTGCCCATCTTTAAACAACTCATGCGCTGTTGGCAGCAGAGAGAGTGCAGAACAGTGCGTCCAGGCTGCAGAATCTCCAGAATGGTCAAGGTTGGAAGGGACCTCACAGGGGTCATCTAGTCCAACCCCTGCTCCAGCAGGGACACCGAGAGCACGAGGCCCAGGATTGCGTCCAGATGAGTTTTGGGGATCTCCAGAGAAGGAGCCTCCACAGCCTCTCTGGGCAGCCTGTTCCAGGGCTCTGTCACCCTCACAGTCAAGAGGTTCTTCCTCACATGGAGATAGAACCTCCTGTGTTTCAACTTGCAGCTGTTACCCCTTGTCCTGTCACTGGCCACCACTGAGAAGAGTTTGGCCCCATCCTCCCTACAATCTCCCCTCGGGTGTTTGTACACCTTGATCAGATCCCCTCTCAGCCTTCTCCTCTCCAGGCTAAACAGGCCCCGCTCGCTTAGTCTTTCTTCCTAAGATAGATGCTCCGTAGACAGAAGTCCTGGGAACTCTAACCCAGATGACGAGGGTGGGAGTGGGGAGTCGAGGACAGTGAATGCGAGTGTGTCCGTCTGCGTGAATGCCGGCGCGTCCGTCCATGCACTCAGCCTGCCCATGTTGCAAAGCTAAAGCAACCGAAAGCAGCTTCTGTCTTTCCTGCTCTTCTGTGTGGTTTTAACCTCCTCTGTCTCCGTGACCTGCAGGAATCCAACTCCTGTGCATGGCGCCAAGGTTTGTATTTTGTATAGCTATTTCACCGAGAGTTACGCACACCAAAACTATGATTTGTAGCTTTACACAAGGAATGAAAAGCTAAAGGTTAATTTTAAGAAAATAATGAATTCTGTTTCCATGGTCTTTATTACCCATGTAGCCACCAAACTGGGATAACAAGAAATCAAGTTCACACGCAGCTCTAAGATGACACAGTGAATTCGTCCTCCTAACAACACCAAACCCCATCCAATGCCCATACTCTTTCATGCAAAAGCAGTCACAGACTGCATCACTTCCAGGCTCTATGGGGGCTGAACAGAGACGGTAACTTTAAATTTTAATGATTTTTTGAAACCTATTTAACTGAAGCTGGTACAGCATCCAGTGGATCTTCCTACATGGGTTTAAAATGGTTTTTGCTACTATACCCTAAGGAGATAGTTTAGGCAAAATCACTTAGGCAAAAATCAATATGAGTAATTTTAGCAGAATTAAAGAGTACCTCTACAGAATATAAATTTGTTTGGAAAAAAAAATATTTTGAGTTCAGCAAATAAATGCTCAGCTTCAATTTCATATTTCATTTTTAATACAGCAACAATCTATGTGTTCTTCCAAAATCTACCTCCTACTGCAGGCTGCTCTAAGCAATCAGAACAGGTGAACCTAACGGGGGATATCCTTTCATTGTGTTTCCAAAACATATTTATATGAACCTTGTCATTGTGGTCTTTAGCTCCCTCCAGTGCCATCAAATCAGTAGAATTACATTGAGCTGATAAGACTATGACATACCTGCTGCATTCACCTGACAGAATTAGTGGTATGAACGGTTTTGGGGGGAAAAAACAAGAAGTGTAGGATTTCCTTGGGAGAAACATATCCTACACAAAATACACTGATTTAACCTTTTGCATTTTCACATAGATATTTGAAAATTCAAAATAATGGAATAGCCATTACTTTACAGAAGGGGATACAGGCAAAAATACCACTCAAAGACTGGGTAAAAAAGCTGGCCTCTAATGAAGCGCTAAAACTAGTTAGAATAAGCGAATAAAAAAGAAGGTAAAGCAAGAGGAGCAGGGAAAGTGAAACAATGACAATGAAACAAGGCATCAGAAGAACAAATAAATCTGTGTAAACGTTTCAAAATCCTTATGAGTATTCATTATTGGTATTTGCATCATCACTTTCACATGATAAAGAATTAATAAATGAATTCCTCATACTGGTTTCCCCTATCTGAAGAAACTGAGATACATGAAAATGAATAAATCCAAAGTTCTAACAATTCGGTACCTTTTTACCATGGTGATAGGGAGGATTTGACTGCCTCATTTAAATATACTTGAACAGGTCTTCAGCAAAACAGTGCAGACATATTTAACAAAAATACATAAATACGGGTAAATCCCAAATTGGCATTTTCTCTACTTAAGCACCATTACAATGGAGATGCTTTTGTTTTATATTTTAGGATGTTAAATGTTTTTGCAAAAAATGCAGTGATTTTGACCATTATGTTGATCATAGGAAGCTGAAGTAAAGTCATAACTCTAATGCCAGTGTCACACGTGATCCCTGCTCCAGGCGCTTCTGCCTGGAATGGCAGTCAGCGTCTCCGCAGAACCTGCCTGTCAATACCTGCTCCGGAGCTGACAGCTTAAGCAATTCGCAGTCGCTCACATTTCAGCATTTCAGTTTTGCTTTTCTCAGGAGTTTTTTTTCTTTTTTTTTTTTTTTCTTTTTGAATCTTCTTCTTTTCCAAACTTCGGAAAAACAACTCCAGGTCTCTGTAAGAGGCGGCACCCAAGCTGGCATCTATTACTACAGCACCTGTAAAGAGTGCACCTCTCCATTCTGAACTGAATTAGAATATAAAATTACTCTTCTTTCTCCTTAAACACGTGCTCAACTGTGAAATTTAATACCAGACATACTTTAAAAATTTCATTTTAAAATAAACAAGTAATATGGAACTACAATAGCAATTTAATACTAATAATTCTGAGGACAGCAGAGACATTAATTTCTGGCTATCGGGAAGACACTGCCTGCAAATACCTATTTCAGTAATCTTCTGACATGCAGTACAATAAATAAGTCAAATCTAAGTGAAGTGTTTGTCTCTCCCTGGTACAATTACATTCAGGCAGATAAAATGGGCAGGAAATCAAGACTGAAGCCAAATGCAAAGGCAAACAATGAAGGTGAATATACTACTATTGTGGGAAAGCTGTTCACAGCAAGCGACCACACGGCTGAAACAGTGGCACAGCCTTCTCTTTCTCATTTCAACATCAAACAAAAAGAACTGTCATTTGATTTCATGATTTTGCTCTTTGCTTAGATATTCGGATTCCTTGCTTTCTTCTCCTAAAAGGAAAATCTAATACAGGACCCTCCACCTTCATTTACTTGCACTTTGTTTGTGGTAACAGCAATAAATGGACACCTATTATGGACTATTTCCCCAAACTGCATTTGAAATATTTGTCGTTTTAAGCACTTTCTAATTAAAATGGAAAATGCTTTGGCTTTAAATAGGCTCATATAGAGCATTAACAGGCTCATATAGAGCATTCTGAAATGCCATTTCAGAATCAGTTGAAATTTTTTCTGCCCTTCCCTCTCTCTTCTCCACAGGCCTATTCAGCTTATCCAAAAGCAGGATTTTAATCATTATAAAAACATGAATTCCTTTAAATCTGATCTCTCAAACAGGAGACTGGCTGTAAAAGATCTTAAAAGTTGTATTTAAACCTTTAATCACTAAAAGGTCTATAAGTCAGACAGCAGGATATGCTTTCCCCTTTTTTTTTTTTGGTTTTACAGAACGTATTTGAGGAGCTCACCATCGCGACACAAGACTTTTTGAAGGCCACGTGTTTCTAGGATTGAGCTAACACAAAATTTAAACTGGACTGTGTACAGGAAGCGTAAAATCCCTGACTGGGCACAACCATAGCCTGTTTCCTCAGCCAAGAATCACGTCTCTTGGTTTCGGCAAAGAGAGGTTTCCTATTGCAACGCACTGACTCACACCTGAGAAGTCAGACGCTGCAGAAATGGAGCAGAGATAGAGCTGGAGCAGGAGCGCAGCACGTGTGGGGTGACGCCTGTGCATGTGTAAAAGAGAGAGTAGCAGGGCGAGTTCACAGGAAAAAGGAGGCGAGGGGAAATTTGAGAGGACTTTGAGAGTAGGTTATTCTCTAGCTAACTTAAGAGCATGTTGCAATGAGGAAGTGATAATGCAGTTGTTTCACATAGAATTTGTTCTTTTAAATTAGCTTTGATGAAGCTAGTTATTACAATTATATAAATGTTGTAATTACCTAAACAATTACTAAGTATGTTATTCAGAGAACATAACTGTTTTCGCATTGTAACTCAACAAGACATTCACTCCAGAATGGAGTGCTCTGTCTTGAACAGTAACGTCGCATGGAGGGGAACACCCGGGTTCAGAGGCACCTAAAGACGACTGCTGGCCACGTACACGAGCCACCTTTGCAGCCTCAGCTAACATCCCAAATGGCATCCTCTGCTTTTTCAGGGAATAGGGAAGGAGGAAAAAAGGAAAAAGGTTCTGGCCACGATGGCTGTGCAGCAACACAACGCGGTGCTAGGAGCTCGACTATTCAGGCAGCATGAACCAAACAACGGGCAGTGGAAAATAATTTTATCTTGGCAGGCATTAATTCTAGCGCTGCAGTGATGCTGGTTTCTGTTGACATCACTAACTATTTTATTACACTGAAAATGAGCAGCATTGCAAAGCTACGAGTACCAACTCGTTCCAGCACCACAAGCGAGCAGGCTTGATGCAACCCCGTATTTTTTTCTACTCCATCGCAGATGGGCAGCAGGGAATCTGGGAGGAATCAAAGCCTGACTGAAGAGCCCGGGTATGTAGTCAAGTTTCAGCAAACTTCCAAACGCAGATTCCACAAGACGATGAAAAGCCCGTGGATAACAGCAGAGTGCACCCCCCAGCAGCACTCTGTCTGCAGAGGGCAGTGTCTCATGTTTGCATTTCCAATGGATGAAACTCTAAGGCTAAATTATTTATTAATAGATTTAAAATTTCATCTCCTATATAAAGAGGCACATCTAAACAGTCTCAGGGGAAGAACTAAACAAACCAGGCACTCAAAACCATGGGTAGTATTGCTGCAGTGGGAGAGACAGGAAGGGGACTACGAAGGTATTTAATCTTTCCCAACTGTCATTTTCCCTCATCAACTTACATTAGCTGCTGTGAACCCAGTTGGGACTTTGGCTACCCTCAAAAAGCTGTGCTTAGTAACCAAGTCCATTATTTTACATAAATATATTCAAGCAGGAATCCTCTTATCACATCTCGTTGCAAGGAATCACTTCATCCCAGCCCCCGTGCTGGTTCACACGGGTGCCCACGGCGCAGCGGGTATCCCGCAGTCCCGGCATCAACGTGCTGCTCCGGGCGGGTGGGAAAGCCCGGCATGCCGTGGTGCCAGGGGAGCGACCGAGACCTCCCATACCTGAAACTAAAATCTATGTGATTTAGACGGAAAAAGACAATTCCAGGATTTCCATTTGTTCTGCATTACTATAATTAGAGCTTCCGGATTATGGTTTACACTAAAAAGAACAGCCAGGACTCCAAGGTAGAAGAGACGGGAGCAGATGGGTCAGATAAGGAGAGAGCTAAACGCTTCTGGGGAGGCGCGAGCGAGCTCCAGCACCACCTCCACTCTGTCAGGTGCTCCCACTACATGTGCTATAAGCGTTCAGACCACACATGAAATACCATCACGCTGCAGTGTTTTCACTCCTCTTCCTCTACTCAGCAGCAAATTATCACTACAAAAAAAAAAAAAAAAAAAAAAAAAAAAAGCCTGCCTAAGTGCAGAAACTGATAAATTGCACAGCAGTTAATAAATAATGTGCAGTTACTAAATGGAAACTGCAGTTTTCTGTTCTTCTGATTTTCTTGCCCAAGACATTTTTGCAGTGCCTTGGCCGCACTCGCTGCCCTGTATCACCCGCGCCGCTCAGCACTGGTCTCAGCTGCCGGGCTCTCAAGGAGATGAGGGCCTTTCCCTTGTCCCATTCCACCCACGTTTGGATCCTACCGCTTGTAAAACTCCACTTCTTCGTAAAACGCACATGCACAGAAAGTCCAAGACTGCCAACGAGCAAAAGGAAAAATTAAAAAAGGTTTAAAATGCCAGCTAGCCATGCTAGAACTATACACTACACCTAAATACAGGTTTTAAGGGAGCATCACTGAAGTGTATTTGCAGATAAACAAATAAACAGATAAACATTTTAATTAAAAAAAAGAGGGCAAATTTCCTTCTTTGAACAAAACAACTTCCATTTGAGAGACCTTTCAATAGCACATCTTACAATTTTCTGTTTCCTCATTTAAAGACAATAGAAAGAAAAAAACAGGGCTAATACAATTTACATTCGGGTCACTGAGTTTCTTGATTGTGACTCCAAATACCAGGCCTATTAAACACACACAACACCACCCAAACACCAAACCACACTGCTCTGCATTAGAGCTTTCTCCTGTTACCTACATCCCTTTTTACTGGTGCAAGCAGCATATATTTGATGGAGTCATAGCCAAAAAGTATTCCGAGGAAGAAGAAAAAAAATCCCTCAACTATTGTAATGATTGAAAAGCACAACCTTCACAATGTAATATTGATTTTTAAGAATTATGCTTGCTCCTGTACATTTATAGCTGAGCTGTGAGGCTAAATCCCACCCTGCAGAATAAGGATAACAAGTGTACGCTTATTATTATTATATACCTTTTTAAAGCAGGTATTTGTCGAATTATTGCAAACACTTGTTACAGTCTGATGAGCACTAATGAAAAGTGCATTGGGTGCGGCACTAATCTTTCATTTGTGAGATCTGTCTTCAGGGAAATCGGTTTCACATTCTTCACAGACACGTGACTTTATCAGAAAACCACAGCGTACAATTTTGGCATAATTAGCAGGACCTTCTTAAATACAGCCCAGAAAAAAGCTCCGAGGGAAACAAACACATTTCACATCATTAGGGAAAATCAGAGCTGAAACGGAGGTACAGTACCAGTCACTGCACAGCACAAATCCTACCTAATTTTAGCTCACATTTCCAATAAGAAAGCAGCTGGGAGTCTAATGAAAACACCTTGGTGACAAATTTAATGGACTGAATACTAAAGTTACTATTTTTAAATAAAGTTCCTAATTACCTTTCAAAACAAGAAGCAATTAAGCAGCAGTGGAGCTACTGCTTTGCAAGAGCCTGGAAAGGCTTGGCTCCCATCAGATTGAAACTGGGAAATGGCTCAACACCTTGCTGATCCTAAACATTGGTAGGAAGCCAGTTTTTTTTTCTTTCTTTTTTTTTCCCCCGTCTTTATTTAGTGGAAGCTGCTCTGCTTTGACCTGTCCGCTCCTGCCTTGCCCTGCTCTTCCCTGCCCGTCCCTCCTTGGCGGCTGCCGCGCTGCAGAGCAGCCCGTGCCGGCTGCAGAGCCTGGGAGAACGACACAGCCTCTGACAGCAAAACGTGAGGCTGGAGAGAGGCTCAGCCCCGCAGAGCAGAACGGGACGGTGAAATGCACCCGAGGCGACGGGGAAACATCCACGATCTCTCCTCTAAACATGCTCTGCGACACGCATAAAGCAATGCATGACATGGAGTAACTGCGATTTACTGAACTCACCATGTAAATTACAGCAAGTGAGTTGTAAAGTGACACATTCTTCTCCAAAATAATCTCTAAATAGGCCTTTAAAGCCAGCCATTTTAATTACTGTCTCCTTTGATGAAACAGTGTGATAATAATGAATATATTATGCTTGTAAACTCATGTAGGAATACTCCACATTTCATACATACCACACGCCTAACTTTTGAAACAAGTTTTCCATTTTTAACAAGAGTGGCGGTGAATTAGAGTTAGCACTGGAATATATGCAGACAATGTACTAATAGGGAGAATTTTAATATTGAGAAATATATGATCTTAGAGTCTGATATCTGCAGTTGGAATATATTATCCATGCTGATAAAACAGGAGAGAGAATGATCTCTAAATACATCTCAGCCTCTTCTGCAAAAACATACACTGTGTCAAGATGATCCTGCGGTATGTTCTGGCATCAGTTTTATGAAAGATTGCAAAATAGGATCCTTCACTCATCCAACTTCATTTAACACTTCACACCATCCAAAATCATCCAAGAGATTTTGCAGTTATGAGTTACTATGTCCTTCCTGAAGAAGAAATGCATTCCATGAACCTACAAATGGGAAAACTAAGTCACATCCAATTCTGGTCCAGAGTCAGGAAAAGACCGCATTTTATGCCTTACCTCTCCGCTCTTCGCGGCAGAGAAGCTGCTCCACAGAGCTATGTAAAACATTTAACAAAATAACTGCAGACTCAATCCAACCAAGACCGTTCCCTGCTAAGATGCAATTTGATAGAAGAACATCCAAGAAAGCACATTCACACTCATAATTATAAGATCTCTTAGGTAAAAAGTTGTCTCGCCAGTCATGACGCTTGAAGATGCCCAACTTCTCAAAACTGTCCCTGATAACTCAAATGTGGAACTCAACCCAACCGAGATGTCTTAAGAGCAAATAGTAGACGGTGCCTTTTCAAGACATGGCCTTCAGAAGCTTCACCAGTCTTATTAACACTGACAACACAAACAAATTATTGCCGTTTGCAAGGACTGCAAGTGTATGGTGCTATTTTCATATATTTACCGAAACCTCACTTAGCTCCTGTAGATTGGGTTTTTTTAAACTGTAAACACAGGGATCCTCCGCACAGGCCCGCAGTAGTGCCCGGCGGTAGCGCCCCACGGGGACGCTCTCCTTAGCTAAACACCCTCCTACAGACCCAGGGCTCCTGCCCTCCCCCAGCTGCAACAGCCTTGCTAAAAATAGCTCTACAGCCGAGTAAAAGGCAGTGAAGTTTACATAAGCACTTTGGGGGAAGGGGAACCTTGCAGAGTATCCAAGGCACTTAACAGCCTTCACAGAAAATTTACGGGGCAGCCAACACATTTCAAGTGCAAATTAGAGGCCCTATAGGTAAAACCCTTGCTTGCATAATGAACACAGGACTATTTAGCCTTATCTGTAGATATTCTCCTTGATGAATTAGTGTATCATAATCCAAATATAATTATCACAGATTTACACTTAACTGTAACAACCGATTTGAACATTCTTTAGAAACAAAAAAGTGTAAGGCAGAATAGTCGATTCAGAAAACCTGTCGATATGTGACCTCTAAAACGATAAATCGAGTTGCACAAATCACACTTAAAATTAGCTACCGATTCCTTATTAGTTAATTTTAGAATAATTTATTACATATTGTAAATAATATTTCATATGATTTATAAAATTAACAGATCAATATTAATATGCTTTATTTGCAGGACAGAGACTGCTGCACAGAGCATTACAGTAAATAATCTTCTATGATATTTCAAGTTGATAAACTTGTTCATCTAATATAATGAGCTCAATATATGTATTTTTTTCTTCCTGCTTCCTTAGGGAAAAAAAAAAGGGGGGTTTATGTCCATGCTATCTGAGGCTGCTTTTCTGAGGCTGCTTTGAATTTCCAGTAAACGGAATGGAGATGTCTTCACTGGAGTCCTGCATGGAAAGCAAATTCTGCCACACATGGGAATGTGGGCAACCGCTTGGATGAAACACATCTAACTGCAGCCCGCAGTGAAGGCTGGATGCACTCTAAGCCGGGAGCTCACGGCACAGGGAAGGCAGAGGGAGAAGATGACTCGGCTCGGCAAGGACAGGGAGGTATTTGCAGTGTTCCAGCCCCGGCAGGAACTGGGAGTCAAACCTGATGCTTTCACAGCATCCTGGTAAATGCACTGGCCTTATTTCACCCTTGTCTCAAACTGCCTACATCTCCTATCATCTGATGCTTTTAATGCCTTTTTTTTTTTTTTTTTTTTAGCACATCTCTAATGAGGTTTTACAATATCTTTCTAGGTCTTGGTTTGATAAAAGCCTTCTAATTGATGCTCATCTTGAAATGCTCCTTCTCAGAGCAGGAGCAGTAAAAGCCCTGTGCTCCCCGGGCTGCAGTGTTTGCTCCCGGCTGCCCCGGCAAGGGCAGATGCCAAGGTCAGGCCCCAACTTCCAGCAGGTTATCCAGAAAGCATCGAGGACACAGCAAAATGCTGAAGACACCGGTCGGTCATGCCTGCTCCTTCACGCCGTTGCCCCGGCGGAGCGCGACGCAGTGGGAGCAATTTCCTGCGGCGGCACCGCTGCGCGCGGCTCTCCCGGGAGCAGCCGGGCCGGGTCCCTCCCTGGAAAGCAGCAGGTAGGAAATGCGGCGGATGCAGCCCATGGAGCGGCACTGCCGCACGCCAAACCCGCCCGGAGACAGCTCCGCGCTCACGGAGGGAGGGAAAAAAAAGGAAAATGATGCAATCGACGCCACGCTCGTTGTCGTTTCCTCGAGCTTGTATTTACAGCTGGCACCGTGTTTTGTGCCTGCAGATCTTCCCCGGGCAGGATTCCTCGCGGCGGCTGCGCAAGCCTGTGGGGAAGTCCTCTCTTCCGGCGCTCCCGCGCTGCATCGAGCTGCCCGGCGGCTCGGGTCAGCCCGGCGCAGAGCTCGCGCCCGGCGGCTCCTGCTTGCACAAGGGGAGGCAGCAGAAGCAGGGAGGAAAGCGCGAGGGAAGAGGAATTCTGAGGAACTCATGCGGAGGGTTGCAACACTCATCTGGTTCATCCTCAGGAGCTGTGCTTCTTGCACGGCTACGGTAATCCAGGACTATTTCTTCCTCTACAAGAGGAAGACTGCTGCAAATAATTTGGGATGTTGCTGTTTTTTAAAATAGCAGCTGGAATTTTATAGTGACACTGAGCACGTTTTTTAAGTTAAAGATTAAGACTTAAAAAGATCCAAGTATACCCTAAGTGAAAACCCGAAAATTTACAGAAATACACCACTACTCTTTTGCTATAACTTCTCATTCTAAACAATGCGTTTTAACACGCAGACTGACTACTGTCTACACAAAAGCCAGAGAATTAAAAACAATCCACTATCTTACTTGCTCAAAGTTACCTAAAGTGCATGCACATTTTGGAAAACACAGATGACAGTAGAAGTTTTACCTGCAGCAGTTAGGATTATTTTTAGGGTAAATTTGTACCATACAAAACATTTCTTATGTGCCTTCTCTACTATAACAAACTATATCCTGAAGTAGTGAAAAAGGAATTTGATAATTAAAAAAATGAAGGTGGGGAAATAAGTGTTACGACCTGCAAGACCTCTGCAAGCCAGAGAACCATAAGCTTCGATTAGCCATGTGGCTCTGCCTGTTGCCTCACTTTCTCTACATGCCAAACCTTGTCAAACACCAGGTCTAGTTTGCAGCAAATACTCTAATCGTATTTATCATCAGCTTTAAAACAGCTATGTAACACGGCGCTTACTACGGTGCCGAGAGCAATCCACTCCACAAACTGATGTCATTTTTTAAGGACAGAACAGGAGTGACTCCACAAGATCAACGCTGCTGATTTGAGTCTTGGAAACCTATTGTTAATGAATGACACAAAATTCAGTTCACACTGGGGGAAACTCCATTGACCTAAAGAAAGCTGCTGTAAGGATCAATCCAAGCTATTAAATCTCTTTTACACGTTCCAGTTATAAAAGAAAAACAAAACTGTAGTAATGCAATTTTAGTAATGGAATCAATTACAAGCATATGTAATGACCTTGCATAACAGTGCAACATACTAATTTCATTAATAAATTATTACATGTCAAGTCTATAACAACATTGTTCATGATGCGTTGAACATTTAGTTCAGAACCTTAAATGAATCCATAAATCTTGTTTATTAATAGATTATTCCTTTGGAAAGTATTGTTCATTTAAACCCCAAATTACTTACTCTCTGAACTTACAACCAACCTTACCCATCCCACTAAAGCACATGACAGAGTCTCCTCCTCAAAACACGTCTATGAATTAAGGACCATATAAAAGTTATGTTTCATAAAAGTGGAAAAAAAATCAACTTTCAAGGTGCAAAGGACATAACTGCTTTCCATAACTAACCCCAGGAAAGTTCTTTTTTTGTCCACACACACACACACACACACACCGGTCCAGTTACCTGTGTGCCAGCCAGCCCCTTGCTGGCATATTCATTGGTTCTTACTCTGCTACCAGGCTGGTAGTTACCAACACAGCAAGAGACCAAGAGGTTTTCACAACTCTTCCAAAAGCCTTCCAACACCTTTCAGGTGTTTTATTTTCAGGTTTGGGTACCTGAACACTGTACAACAGTCCATCCTTACTCTGAAAGGGATTAGAGAGTGATACACTTAATGCACACGCATGAGCAACTGTGTGGATGCAGGTCTGGTAAAGAAATAAAGGAAGAAGCTCCAGCTTAGCATTTTCATGCCCATGTTAAATGGGGACACTCCCACCTCTGGTGGAAGGGTCATCCCTAAAATTCAGGCTAGAAAAGGAAGTTGCAGCAGCGGCTAAGGAGCAAAAAGGACCAGCATGTTAACGGGTGGGCAGAACAACCGTGAAACTGAGGCGGTGAGCGAAGGATGGCGATGGGTGGCATGTGGCTAAATGACAAAAAATGGAGAGAGAAATCACGTTGTGCAACAAATGTTTAAACTATTTTTGAATAATTTAGAATAAGGCAGCATGCATCACACAACTCAAAAGACTGTGTCATAACATCTTAAATTGTTCACATTTTGGACTTGTAAGGGTCTCTCTGCCATAATGTTCATCACTAACATTTTCCTTTACCCATGCTGCTAACTCCGAGGACTCAAACACACAAGCCATTTCAGGACACCTTTGCTTTATCCTATTTCAAATGGGGATGTAATTTATTTTAGAGACAGACAAGTATATCTGGGGTTGAGGATAGGTTGAAATTCTGAATTTATGATTAGCTATGACAACAGTAGGAACATGTGTTGGATTCATAATCCATTTACTGGCTAAATTTAGGTAATCTGGTTTTCACAGCACTTGCCAGCAGGCACATCCCTGCTATCAATGGTCAGCAAAAAAGGGCAGACACTAGAAGCGCAATTCAACCACACACATTTGGACTCTCATCACAGTTTTGATGGTACTGACTTCACTGAAACCATGCAAACACAGATGCTACTATGTGTCCTGTCACTCCCAAAACCTCTCTCTGCAATTAATACCCTGTGGAGTTGTGGAGAAAATATAACTTGGTTTGATTTTTTTTTGGGGGGGGGGAGGGGGGGTTAAACATAACCTTGTTTTGGACATGACCATCTATTTCCTTGCGATAAAGAGGAGTAGGGACAAGAATTTAATTCAGTTATCTCTGAGTGCTCTGGAACAAAGGCAGATGGGCTTCTTGCTTGAGACGGTGGGTTAGAAATGAACCAATTCAGGTCTATTCCTTGATTTACTGAAGAATTCACGTAGCAGCAGGCAAGTCACAATTCTCCTATTTCAGTTTTAGATCAGGAGCAGGGGATAAAAATGTTATTTTTCCTCACGGAAATGTTTAACAACATAATACCTAATGTCCCTATGAAGCTCACATATGTTAGGAACGCGGACCACAGAAATTCCTGTGTTACTGAATGCGACTAAGCAGACATTGTTCATAGGCGTGGAAGAAACAAGGGGAAATCACTCAGCAAAAACTGTATTGAGGGGAAAGAAAAAGTAAAAATTAATAAAAACTAGGGATAAGAAAATGTACCAATAGTACAACTGATAAATCAATGGCTCTTTAGAAAGTACAGACTTGCAGCAGACACACTTGACTGCAGGCTCCACGAAGGAAACTGTCACAAAGCGAAATGAACGTGAAAAGAATCCTTAAGCACTAAAATTGGAGCTCTGAAGTGAACAAATCTAGAAACAAATCACACCATAAACCTTAAAATACAGGGAATTTATACCCCACAGCAAGTAAGAAATTACAAAGAAGCAGTACATCTGCCGACTCCCTTGCAGTTCTGCGCAGCAGTCAGTGACTAGCTGCACTCTGCATTTCTTCGATAAGCATTTTAAAATCTTAAAAAAAGAAAAAATACAGATTTCTCCTGCAGCTCTTCTGGAGCAGCCTGGCACTCCTTCAGGCTCCCAGCATGGCTCGGCGCGTGCTGGAGTTGGAGGAACAGGACCCACGGCGGCTCTGGCGGCAGCCGCGTGCTCTCCTTCCCTGAAATGGCAGCGGCGGGAGAGGCGAGCGAGGCTCCCGGGCCGGAAATAGCGTGAGAACCGGCTCCCGCACGCTGCCTCCAGCCCTTCCTGAGCGCAGGGTGTGAAACGGGCCGCAAACACTGTCTCTCGCATTATTTCCTTTTCCCCCCGCCGGCCAAAACCAGGAAGTGTCAGCTACAAGATATGCAGAGAAAGAACAGAGGGGGAAAAAAAAAGAAAAGGAGGGGAAAAAGGGAAAAAAAGAAAAGAAGAAGAAAAAAAGCTAATTCCTGACCAAGAAGCCCAATTTGGCCAAGGATAATTAAAGCAAAAATCCATATATTTGTGGGCACAGACTAATATTCACCCACACAGAAAAAGCACTGGGCAGCTCACATACCCCAGCCTTGCACGTGCCTTGCTACAGGGCTAACCCAAAGACCCTGCACATCAGAGCAATCACCTTCCCGGGCACCCCCCAGGCTACGGTCAGGCTGCCCGGGACTGCGGGGAGGCCCCGTCATCTCGTGCCACACTCGGCACATTGGCACAAGAGAGATCCTGCTTAGTCCAACTGCCCAGCTGGGTGTTTGCGAGGACTCAAACATACAGACCCTCAAACAAAGATCATTTATCATCACTTGGGGGTTTCTGTATTCTAGCCAATTTTGGGTCCTTCTGTTCAATAACAGCCAAAAGCCTTCTCACGCAGCAGCTTCCGTAAAAACACCCACCTTCTCCATTGAGCGTGGAAGCAGCAAGAGCAATGAAACCTGGTCTCCTCTCAACACTTTGCTCCCTCCTCGCAGCTACAATCACAGCGCAGCCGATGGCAGCCTCCCCGATCCTGCTCTTCCAAAAGCAGAACTAAAATCAATCGCTTGGCAGGCCCGGCTAAGCGGAGGGAAACAAAGCGGCCTCCTCTCCTTTCTCTCCCTCTCCCAACTGCAAAAGGCGCCAGGGAGTCCAGGATGAGCAGAGCCAGCTCCTCCTCAAGCCGAGCTCCTGCGAAGGGAGCACAGTGGGGGCCTGAGGGTGAAGGACAGGCTACCCTCGAAGGGCTTCCAGCAGCTGGAGTTACTGGCCAAGCCTCCTGCATTGCCCCGCCAATCCAATGGAAAGCTGAGATGGGACCTGGCTGTGGCTCTTGGTGAAGCCTCTTCTGACCCAACTCTTCCAGAGCGATGGCAGGCAGACATGCACTAGTTAGCACAAAGCCCTGCAGTACTGAAGGTGCTGTTTAGAAATGGGTGAAAATTACCCTTGCTGGATTCTCTTAATCCTCACATCCTAGTTACGGCAGTATATCACATCAGGCTGAGAATTAATATTCAATCCCACTTCCCTGGGAAAGGTTGAACAGCAAGACAAAGGGAGCTGCTTTGGTCAGAACTCACCCAGGAGAGACCCTGACTAGACAAGAACACCTTCTGTCCTAGCACAGGCTTCACAGGGGTGCAAAGTCTCCGTTTGCCAGTGACTTTCTATCGAAGGGTCTTCAACATCCTGAAAACAGACTGTGCTTTAAAACCACTGACCTTGAAAGAACTTCTACAGGGCTCTCAAAGACCCCTACAGAAGTCCCATATGTATCTGATTTGCATTGTGCATAATCTGATTTGGGTTGTGCACAAGCAGAAATGCTTTAGTTTTGCTACGGACATTTCATTTCTGAAAGCCCCTGGAAAATAAACATTCCTGACTGTGCCCTAGTAAAACAAACAAACAAACAGGTACCATTGATTTGAAGCATCTGCCACAACCTGCGCTGTACTTTGCAAAAGTTCCTGTATACAACTACAGTTATACACACTTGAACATTTTGGTGTGATAATGATGAGCACAGAATTTCAAAGCGATATTAACTTCCAAGCAAACATTTTATCATTAAAAATCCTCTCCATTTGCATAGTCTGATCTCAAAGACAACCCCAGTGCACTACTCCAAGCACCAGAAAGGACAGGAACCAACAACTCCAAAGCTTCTTCCATTAGAAACCAATGCAATATCCTTTACATCCAATTTGAATAAATGCTAAAATTACAAATAATTGTTACCAAGGACACAAAAATGATATCTTAGAGGAATTTCTTTGATTTCTTGGCAACATACTTTTTATTTTTAGTCTCACAGGCCAGGATGTAAAAGGGAATGTTCCACTAGATGGAGCAGGATGGTAAAACCACCATAAATGCCATTCCCCCACTCACTAGGTCAACGTCCAGCAGTCAGGGATGACAGTAATTTTTAAGCTCTCTTCTATACATTCACTGCAAAACTATTTTTTCCTTATTCTATTAATTTTCTCCTAATTCTTAGTTTTACATTATAAAGACAGAATTTACAGGGAAGTCAACACAAACAGACAAGAATTTTGGATGGTTTTTACTTTGTAGCCGCTGAACTTACTGAAATATCTACACCAAATGGTCAAACATTAGTCACCTAATGGAAGAGGTTTTGCTACAAATAAAACAAACGAACACTAAAAACAATGGCTTAACTTCAAAGAGCCTTCCAGAGACCTGGAGCTGTTCAAGTCAGTAAAATTATCTTCCTGGCCTCTTTTCAAGCAGAGCTAATTGCTGATTTTCCTTCAAGTCTACCTAAACCAAAAAAAAGAACCTTACGAATTTTATTTTGTCTCAAGTGCTTTCATTTCAAGAGACTCAGTAGCAGACACACAAATTCCACTCCTCCCTCAACACATGAAAGGAGAAGCCTGTATTTCCCTGACTGTTAAAACTTATTTCAGCTTCTCCAGAAGAAGCAGAATATAAATTAATAAAGAGGTGGTTTAGCCACTAATATTCCCCATTTAAGCCTTGCAATTCTTGAGTATACATAGTGAATACATCAGGAATCAACACAGGGAATCATCGGAATTGTCACCAACACATTGCAATAGTAAAATTCTGAACTATAGTGTATTCTTTCACATGATAAATAACTGCAAACATGCAGCAGTCTCTCTCATGACAATACTAATTATCACAGGAGTATAAATAGCAGACAGGAATGAATCACTCTGCTATGTGTGTAAAGGCACACACGCAGAAGTCCTGGTGACTGATCACAGGTTTCTGGTTGCTGCCATCTCTTTGTTTTCAGATAAATAAACCGTGCTAAAAGCAAAAGCTACAAACACAGACCAGTTTCACATTAACATACTTTCTCACCTATTAACACCTTGCTGTGGTGTCTGAGGTTTACTGTCATTTGGAAAGGGATTGTTCAAAGGGGAAGAAAACCTGGATGTTGAAAGACTCAAGTTGTCTATTTTATTAAGTTCACAGTCTGTGTTAAGACCATTTTAAAGCATCCACAAGGTTTTCAATATAGACATTACTAGATGTCTAAGTGAAAGTCAGTTTTTGCTAATTCTCTAAACAGTTCATTCACAGAAATTCAGACGACAGCATACAATCCTTCTCTTCCAAGGGACAACAGAAGCCGGCACCAGGCAATCCAAAGCACTCTTATTATTAACATCCAGCACAAGATCTGCACATAGCAAAGCAGAACAGAAACCATACTTACTACTGCGCACAGTCAATCAACTGGTACTCGTTAGACCTCTCGTAGCAGGCTTTCACACCTTCGTCTTGCCAAAGTGTTTTCGTATGTTCATAAAACTCCTGAAAGAGTAAAAATATAATCAGTAAAAAAGGTTATGCAAGAAAAAAACTAGCGACATATCGTTACCACTGGAATAGATGATAACCTTTCGTTACTGACAATTCTGTTGGTATTTTCATAAACAATCCTGTCTGGCAATATTTCCTCTTTCATTCATAATTCCATTGGACATTAAGTTCATTTATCTGTCAAAATCTCATCTTTTTTGGAAGCAAATACAATAAGCTATTTATTATTTTATCCATAAGATACTGAGGCTCAGTAACTAATAAATTTAGAACTGTAGAGTGTCAAAACAACATAAAATGATCATAAACGATAACTCTCTGCAACCTCTAAAACTAAGAAAAAATAAACAACAGATTCAGGTCAAGATTTACTAAAGCTTTCCAAAAGCATCTACACATAGGAAAAATTCTCAGTAAACTCCCAAGGATCAAAACACTTTTTAAAGAAGAATGGAATGGCAGTTCCTAGCAACTATCATGCTTTAGAATAAAAATTAAAATATAAAAAGTCATTAAATTTATTAACAATTACAGGTCATTTTTAATATTTTATCTGTTATATATCTACACATTGGAGTTCAAGGATTCCTCTATGGGAAAACATTTTAAAAGGTGTGGGCAGGAATTAAACAGAAGATGTCATGAAGGTATAAGAAAATGGCAGCAACACACACCTCTATTTTGATGTTTTGTCTCATCATGACAGAGAGACATGACAGATGTTCAGAAAGGTGTGACAAGGATATGAGAAGCAAAGGCAACTGCCTATACTTGATTATTGTCTTGATTAAAACCTTGCACTTCCCTTATTTGAGAACAATATAATATATGCATGACTGGCAAGTTAATTTTCACAACAAGACACCCGCTATTTCTCCAACGTTTTGTTTTCCTTTATGAACTGAAAACTTATTTTCCAAAAATTAAAAAAATATCAGAGTGCACTTGATCTGGGCCTCAGCAAAATCTAGCATATCCTAACATCTGCAAAATCAGCCTGTTTTCTTTTTTCCAAGCTGAATATGATATGTTGCTCCAATTTGTAGCCCTGAAAATGTCAGAAATCCCCTTACAGATTAAAAAAAAAATCCAGTCCTTAAATTTAAAATTTAGTTTATTTGTGGCAAGCTGTATAGGGAACTGATGAGTATATTTCACTTGTTTTGCATTTTCCAAGTGGCAATCTCTAAGGACAATATGGTAACAGGATCATACTAAATTCAGACATCTGTATCGTACATAACCCCAAGAGCTCACAGAATTTTCTCTTACAGTGTAACAACACACTAACTTCAGGAGAAATGCACTGATATGAAGCTAGATGGTGTTTTGATTAAGCCAGCCTTAAATGTTATCAGCCAAGATAGGAAAACAGTAATCTAAAATGCAATGCTTTGGTTTTATTGAACTTTTAAGACTAGTATAAAAATACAAGACAGGCATTATTTTCAGCATACGAAAGAGACACTTTGGCTCCAACATGGGTGCATGTCATACATATATTTCTGGCAATGAATCTAAAAACTTTTGGGTAAACTTAGCAAGAAGAACAGGAGCTTAGTAACTAAAGACCAATTCACAGACCACTGTGGGCACTACTTTTATCAGTGACCATGGACTTTTCCTGGCTCTGTCTCAAAGCTTTTCAAGAGTTCTGAACTAAATGCTCCTGTTCTGATTACTAACACACTCAGGTACCATATTCCAAAACCAACCTTTTTATATGTAGGACACCATATGATCTTTGAACTAGCTGTAATACATTTTTTTGTTTGTTTTGCTTTGTTTTTTTTTTTTAAGATAAATATTCTACTGAAAAAATGCATTATTTTAAATAGCTGAATTACTGCTCTCAAGGTCCCTCCAGTGACGTGGCTTAGGAAGCAGCTTCTCTCTTGCGGTATCAGTGTCTCACATTCTTTTACTATCAGCGTGGTAAAAAGAAAAGGGTCACATGGAAATGTGACTTCCAAAGTTTCACTTTAGAATTTCTTAAAAATAAAATAAAATAAAATAAAATAAAATAAAATAAAATAAAATGGCATCTTTAAAATATCTAAGGGTATCTTAAAATAAATTTATTGGATTTTCAAATCTCCATCTTTCCTTACAAATGCAAGATGCACATGGAATTAAATGAACAACTGGAAATATGAAAAGATAGCAACATCTTGAGAAGTACAAATTTGATCTCACCTTTACTGCTGTTGAATAGCTGTGCATACACGCAAATATATATGACTATTTATGTCTATAAACACTTCCTTCAGTGGAACATCCCATGCCCCTTAAGGAGGGTTGAGATATAGTATTAGCTATATCTTCGGAGTATTTTCTATTTGTGCTGTTTTAAGTATCGAGAGCTTATATGACCATTTACTGTTGGAAGAAACAAAAGATAAATTGAAATCTTCATTCTAATGCTGGTTTTTCTATCTGCCATTGCTGCAGTCACACTCATTTCATGTTTTTATTTCTAAATTCTCCTATATTCCCCCTTGAACCAGAAGATCAGTCAATTACTTCCTGTTTTCAGCACAGGATAGTAAGAAAAACATCTTTACTAAATAAAAAGTAGAAAAAAAGAAAGCAAAGAACAGGGACAGATCTCTCTGGAATCTCCCCGCATCTGAACCAACGTCATCTTTGTGTGGCTTTATTTAGTTATTCAAAAAAGTAGCAGGAGTCTACTAATATATAACATCTTCTGACTCACTTGAGTTATCACTACAAAGCTGGGAAGTTTTTTTAGTTGAAAAGAAGAAACAAAATTGGCAATAGTACGAAAAATCTCTGTTGAAACAACAACAAAAAAAATGGATGGACATAAACCATCCAAATTTCCCATCCAAAGACGACAAGTTACTTCGAGAGTTACTTGAATAATCTGTCTAAAATTGACAGCTACCTCAAAGTGGGGCAAGCATCTGCCAAGCCAATTATGCCAAAATACGTGCCCAAATTACTCTCATCTCCACTCATACCCGTAGGTGGATGAATAACTAAAAGATAAGCTTATAAACAATGCAGAAATGTATACAAATTATTCATCAGCTACAAACATATTTTAAGCAAAAAGAAATAGTGGCTTAATGAAAAATGCCACAGTATAGAAAAATTCTGTATTCTGGGTTCTACTCAGAAGATGAAGTTTCAACCAATACTTATGGATTCCTTTCCTATATGGTCTCTATCCTCTTCTACTTTTTCCCATCTCTCCTTACACTCCTCATCTGCGCAACCGGTTAACCTAAAGAGGCTATGTGAAGGAAAAAAAAAAAAAAAAGACAGAACTGTCATTAATTTACTGGGCTATTTACATTTTTATTTACATTTTACTAAACGTGTATTTGCTAATTTTCCTGACTTATTTGGTATATGATATTTTAAGATACAAGAGTAACTGAGTGTTCTCTTTATTTAGAGGTTGCTCACTAAACAGTTTATTTTAGAGCTTAGTTGCATTTTTTTTTCTCATTTGCAGACAAGCTGCTCTCTTGTGCCAGCCATCAGCATGATCTCTACTCCAACATCCGTTCTATGTTTCCCTTATGAATGGCCATGGCCAGTTTGTCCTTGTTTATTAAATCTAGACTTCCCACCTTATAAAATTTGTTTTTTAGTATTATTGTATCTGCCCAGGCTTACATTAATTAAAAGGCATTGAGACAATACAAAAAAGATCAAATTTTACACAAAAGAGTCTGAAATGCCTTGACAATCACACGTCCGTTCCTTCAAGGCCCATCCATCTGGGGAAGATGGATCTCCAAACAGCATGAAAATCAGGTGCAACACTCGCAATTCCTTCCTACTTCAACTACGATGTTCTGATATAGAACTGAAATAAAACAATTATTTCAAACAACTTACCAACTCTACCATACCTTGCGGAAAAAAACATTTGCAAGGAGGCTCTTTAAAAGGAAGGGAAGTGAATGCAGCTCCTGGTCCTAACAGAAACACACTGGAAATACCCAGTCCGGGACCCAGTTCAACAGACCAGCTGCAAACCCGCCAGAAGGGCCCACCCCACATTGCAGCCCAGATCTGAAAAGCCAAAGTAACATCTATTCCCTTACCATAATGTATTGATCAGTATTTCTGCCTTGTTAGGGCAACCTGGCAATAAAATATTTCATACTGCAAATCAGACTTGTGTTTCTGTCTGTCCTGCTAATCTGAACGGTACCAACAATATTTAGGCAACATTTTTAGTATGATTATTAACTGTCCATGAGAGCTGGAAAAAAAATTAAAGTCCATATTCTTTGAACTTTCTATTAGCATTTCAAGATCAGGATCTACAGCAAGTAACAGATTCCCATATTAAAAAGCAGTATTTTTTTTTAAGCCTCAACAACCTGACTTATCACAGCCAAACACAAACATCCTTTCCTAAGGAATCTTTTGACTTATATAAAGGCGTTCACCAGTAAAAAGCTGCTGAAATGTAAACCAGGCTTACAGAGCTCCACTCTAGCTTTTACAGAAGACTCCTTATGTTAAAATGACCGATTTTGGAATTAAGACACACTAGTTAGTTGCTAAAAGCAGATTTTGATCTCACACACATATACCAAATTAAATTTACACAAATCAAGACCATGCAATAATATTTAAGAACAACAGCATCAACAAAAAACTAATTCTCAACATCCTTCTTAAGGCACGAAGAACAGTCCGGAGCATTGCCAAGGAAGGCCAGGAAATATCACAAGTTTCATTATATATTTAGGTGAAAAAGGAGGCTTCAGACGCCACCAGAAAAATGAAGTCCGTTGGAGGCTTTTTTAAAATTAAGCTCTAATTTGTGAAAGATCTTTAAAAACAACAAGTTGGTCAACACACTAACCAGAAGTAGCAAGGAAGTTTCCTGGAAAGAAATAGCCAGAAAACTAGTCCTTACATGTCTGTTTCTTGTTTCCATAACACTGATTCATTTGTTGGCATGTTTTCATGTAACATACTCTGCAGCAGCATCACAGGTTTCCCTCGCGCGGTATAATGGAATTCTTAATAAAACAGCTAAAATAAACAAAAACTGCTAAGTAACAGCTTGGTCCAAGACAATATTCTATGATAAACAAGATTTGAACGTGAGCTTCCAAACAACTCAATCTGTTTGCCAACTGTGTTCATGTTGCCCTATGTGGGCTTAGGACTGAAAATAATTCAACTTAAGAAATCTTCAAAAAAAGCAAAACAAAACAAAACAAAAAAACCTCCAAACTCACAATAGTTGCAGTTTCACAACATGCACTCAAGATACTGCTTAAACTGCAGCTGAAGCTGGGTAAAGCAGCAGAAGTCAACAGAACTGATGACAGGAAGAAATCACCAAGTAAGGCGAGAAGTGAGTTGCTAAAAACTATGTTAAGACTATAGCATTTATTTACCACCAGACCAGATTTTACACACTTCATGGCGCTAAACGAACTTGAAAGAGGCAAAGAGATGACTGAAATTAAACTAATGTAACACAAATCCAAACCTGACTTTGAACGAGTTCACACCAGACAGGGACACAGCTTGAATCTGGGCCTAAACGCTAACTAAGAGCCATTGCTTCTGTGAAGCTATAGGAGAATCCAGCCTGGAAAACCCTCTTCAGGTCTTAGATAAGTGAAGCACTAGGGACCATGACTTGCTGATGGCCAGGGAGAACTGTCTCTCCTCACACCATAACACTGCAATACTTAGAAAGACACTTATGTGGAGACACAAGTATTCAAAAGTACTTGTTTTATTTATTAGAAGACGCTTTGCTCCTACTGCTGAAAGTTTCCCAATATAATGAATCAATCGGCAACATCTCAAAACCGCTTGTACTCACTTACAGGAATTTAAGTCAACCTCTGGAGAGAAGAAAAAAAAATAGCTGAAATCATCGTGAACAAGAGATGAACGGAAAACTGTACTGCATTCCAGAAAGAACTTGCAGAATTCTGGATTAGAGAAGAGGTAATGCAGAGTCTAATTAAGTTTAAAATCTACTTTTATGAGAAATCTTGAGTAAACTACAGCCAGGTAAACAATGGCTTTATTAAAAATCAAACCAGAGAAAGTTAAAGGACGTGAGGAGGCTGAGTNTTTAAATTAAAGGAAGGGAGGAGGTAAAATAAATTTTTATTTTTTTTTTTTTTTTTTTTTTTTTTAAATAAAATAAAATAAAAAAAGAAGAAATCCTCAAGAGACGAAGTGGCCTGGGAAAAACTAAGGAACCAAGACCGGCTTTTGAGAGGCATTCTAAGAGGAAAAAATAGTAGAAAATGAAAGAGAAAAACTGGACATAATGTCTACAAGGCTTTGTTCCCTCCAAATATATAAATACTCAAGGGACATTTTAAAAAAATGTTTATGAAGCAATGTTTTATAGGCATTAGGATGTTGGCAGGAAAATATGTTGGCACAGTAATTACCACAATGACACCATGTTCACAAGAGCCTTAGCATGGTCATGCAACATTACCTTTCCTTTGTAACATATAATGTAGGGTGGATCTGTCATTAGGACAGTTTATTTACTAATTCCAGCAAAAGCCAATGCCACTGAAAAAAAAAAATCTACCTACTAAAAGGTGTGTACAACCATTACACAATGTTGTGGTTAAACCTGGGATTCAATTCCTGGGCAAAGTTCAGTGTCCCATGGAACTGCACATTTCATAATAAGAGTTTTAAATAGGTCGTCCCCTTATAAACCTGGCGAGTAAAGGTCAAACTTGGGCTCTAACTGAAAAACTGTATCTTGGAGATGTTTGCTTCCCAAGGTTTCAGCAATGTAACCACTGGTTTCAAAGTCCTTCACCTATTCAAAGAAAAGGGGGAACACGGGGAGTTCACTTGTGTGACAGTTAGCAGCACGGGCACGTTTCACTCAAGGCAACCAAGGACCCCTCGTCAGTCTCCCTCCAGTTGGACAGGGATGCTAAAACACACCTCCTGTCTAAGCAGGCGGTACAAGCCATGTAGTTGGCTAGGGAAACATCTGCATTCCTACTGGCGAGAACAAGTGTTAATTATTGCTTGCTATTTTCGGGCAAGCACGCGGCCGGTATCACAAAGGAAGCACATACCTAGGGCGAGCTGCAGCGAGCTCCGGCTCCTGGCCCGCGGCCAGCGCCGAGCTCTTCGGGAGAGCACCAAGCGCTCGGCGCTCCCTGCGGCGCCGTCGGAAACGCTGCGATGCTGCGCTCTCTGCATCAATAGTTTTTCATGTTTAGAAGCAAGGAAGATGCTGAAATCTTACAAGCTTCTGCTTATGGCACCTACCGTCACATTTCTAGCTGCACAACTTACACGAGATGTGGCTGTCAGGAGAGGAATGGGTGATGTGAAGGGAAGTGTAGTTAAGAAACTCCTGTTAAGTTCGAATTTAATTCTTCCTCCATTTGTCGAGAGTTTCAGAACACTTCAGTACTTGAAAAAAAAGCAGCCACTGCATAAGCCCACACCCGGCACCAACAGCGTGTCTTTTGCTGAAGGGCCTTGCTGACATAATACCACAATATTTCCCTTTTATTTCTGCTTTCACAAGATCCCACTGAAGATGAATTTGCTGATATCTGAACACAGCTCATATCTAATTCTTACGCATAACTTTTATTTTAAAAGCATCACTCTCAACACAGAGAAAGAAGGTGCTTTTAACGCATTAGGAAGTTGACATATGCGGTCTTGGCTCCCCATTATGTTAAAATTCCCCAGCAATTTGAAACAAAGGAATCAATATTTCTCTGCTTCTTTGAATGTACTCACACTTGGAAAGAAGGCAATTCATTAATGAATTAAAAGTATTGCTAGTACAAAAGGCTCACAGAAAGCCTCCTCTACCATTCTTGCTCTCTCTTGGGATAGGGCAGAATGGGTAATGGAGACACTGGGACAGACAGCTATTTTCACAGACCTCTGACTAGGAAGGAAGGATTAATACAACCTTTGATAAACTTCCTTTGAGTCTTGAATTAGGATTCGGATTTATCTTTGATATGACATCGCTTAGTTGCTTTCTGTGTAACGTATATAATTATAAAACAAATCAATGAAATCCACTGACAATGTTATGCCACTGCAGAGACGGGGTGACACTGCAAGAAATGGGCTGAGCAAGGAAGCACGTGTGGATATGGGGGACACGGTGCCTGTGCAAAGCTGGAGAGCGATGCAGGAGAGGGGTGGACAAGCAGCTCGCACCGAGTACGAACGCTGGCGCGGTCCAGGCCTGGGGATGCCCATGCACCTTCCTTGAGTTTGCTTTGTGCGAAAGCGCGGGTGACTGCATGCAAAATGGTTACTCTGCACAACTTTGCAACACTACAGCACATTGTATTTTGCACCAGAATGATGAAAAAGTACTTTATATTTAGCACAGAGGGACGTGTGGGAAAGTATTTCTGATGTGTAAATGAAAATGCTTAATCAGCATTTAAATTCCTCTTCAAAACAAACAGCCTTTTAATCTAAGAGCATTAGCAATACTTAACAGTTTAAAAAGGAAAAGCGTTTTGTGGGGATATAAATATCCCATGCAGAGTTTGGAACCCAAAACATGGCAATGCAAGAACATTTCAAAGAATCAAAATGTAAAATTGACCGCAGTAGTTTTCATTCTTTCCTTGTAGCTACTTTCATGCTAATCCGAGCTCATCTTTTTAGTCATCTGAGACAATTAAAATTCCATATTCAAGGGTTTGTAGAGGTATGTTTATCATCACATTTCCTAGTCTTTGCAAGTTACAAACTCTTTTTGCCCAGAAGGCATTTTTTTTAATTGCCCAAAAGTCAGGTCCACAGGGCAACGTGCAAACTGTGTTCTCTCTTCCAACAGCTGTAATGCTGCACAGGCTTAGAGGTGAAATTTTAGTTAATCTACACGTACAGCAATATTTTGTGATAGTCTCTTACTGTGATCAAAAGCATGAAAAAAACTTAAGAATTTCTATATTAAATGTATGCCTATTTACTGGTTAATCCAGTTGACAGCACTTTTATTTCAATACAAATTGAATTACTCTCTTCTTGTACTTTAAAAATACTGTGGGGAAAGCAAAAGAAGGTGTAAGAAGGTGTATCAATAGAAATTAAGTCAAATTTCTTCACATGAATTTCCAAATGTGAACTTATGAACCTAAAAATAGTCTGGTGTGAATTTAATGGATATACAAATTACTCTGGATGCTAGTTAAAGAAGTAGTAGAGCAGAATAACATTTTTTTTTATTATTTTTGTACTACAAAAATGACTACACTACGGAAAAGATGTGCAGATAGTGTCATCATCTAAAAGTTCTGGATTTACGGAAATACTTCATGGGATATCAGTTGAACTACACGAATAGCTCGGTAGAAACACTGCAGAATTCAAAGGGCAAATTCCTACTACAGTTTTCTAGATGATACCTGCACTTTATGCACAAAATATGCTTTATACAATGCATGTAGTAAGCTGAAGCATATGAACTAACAGCATCTTCATTTCCACTGCAGTTAGAAATTGCTGTTATGGGCAATAAAATTAGGATTTTTGCAAGGTGGGCCAAGGGCTGCTCCTGCAGACGCTGCCCCATTTAAGACCACTCAGGTGCAGCAGGATATACAGATGGTTTTTCACTCCAACACAGCCCAGGTTCCTAGTCAATGTTTTGAATTTCTGGATAACTTTGGCACTGAAAACATATACAGTGCAAATATTTTTCACTTCATTTAAATAGCTTTACAGTTAGGTGTAAAAAGAAATATCTTCCCATATCAAAGATTTACTGTGTACGCTCACATTGCTTCTGATTATATATTTTACTGCAGAAACACCCTTTTTTAAAAATCTAATTCTCCTACAGTGAAGAAAAAAAAAAACACCTTCCCTCAATTACAGATTCTCCTACATAATTAACAAAAGTATTATTTATATCCAGCACCTCCGCTACCACGCCAAACCGAGCAAGAACTTGCTAGGACAATTGTTGTCAAACAGGAGGCCATCAGAAATTCCTTTGGGAACCCAGGCACTAGATAACAACTGAAGTAATACTGGCTCTTACTCATCAAAATAACTTCTATTCACCAAAGAAGTCAGATGCTACTTTATGTAAAATCTTGATACAGTTTCATTTTAATTATTCACAAACTGAAACCTTTGCGTTAGTTAGGATGTGAACTAGCCAAAGCTACTGCAGCCTGAAATGGAAGAAAAGCTGAAATTAAAAAAAATCAGAGACCTTCTGCTTTAGCCAGAGAATTCGCAGGATATCGCTGTTCATCTGCGACAAAGTTTTGTATCCTCCATCCACGTGGTCAAAAGCAAAGATTTCCTGAGAGTCATTTACAAATAATTAGTAACCATACATGTTTCAATTATGAGAAACAGAAATGCACTGAAGTGCCTGTCTGCCTCAGAGCCCCTGTGCTAACGAGCTCCAAAGAACCCTTTACTTAATCCGTACTCAAGAAGTGACTTCTGCGATGGAAGCAGAGGAAGAGGAACTTTGTTTCTGTCTTGTAACCTCTGATCAGGTGAACAGGCTGAGCCACATGATGTGGAAGTCCATCTAGAAGGACCTGCTCTGTGAAGATAACGTAATGGAGACTTGAACAAGGGGAAGTGAAGACTCTTGTGGAGGCTCCAGGATCGCACCCCTTCCCTCAGGCTGCAGCATTTCTCATTTCTTTTTACTGACAAACTCTTACTTTAAAATATTTTGCAGGGATCTTATCCTGTTGCCTGCAGAGTTAAGGGACACCATGGGAGCAGAGGAAGCCCAGCAGTTCACACCCTTGCTCTCTGAGGCTGTATTTTCTCGAGGATTTCAGTGCCAAAACCATTTTGAGGAATTCCTCCCCCACCTCTGACCAGCTGCTCATTACCACCCAGCACCACATCTTGCACCACCTGGGTCGCACCAAACCCTCTGTGGGCCACGTCATAAACCAGGCTGTTAAAAATAACCTCCCCAAAATAGACGAGGGATGAGGAATGGTTCCTCACGTTATTTTTAACCCGGACCGGTTCAATGGGCTGATTTACTCCAGGGACCCAACAGGAGGCTCTGGGGCAAGTGGCCCAGGACACACAAGGGGAGAGGGAGCGATGGCTGCAGCCGGCCGGGAAGTCGAGGGGCCTTTGAGGCTGCAGCTGGCGGTGGCGAAACCAGCCTCAAAGCCACCACGCAGAAACCAGAGTCAAACTATTCACAGCTCTGGCAGCGGGAGCGTCCAAATAACTACAACGGGGCAGTGTAATAAAAGATAAACTGGGACCAAAAGACCTGCAGACAATTTCACCAGCAGCACACCCAAAATGGACCCCTTCTCCTCTAAACATGCATTTTCCTTGATCTAGACAGCCGTGTGCTGGATTAACTCCACAATTATTTCTTACTCCTAAAGCTAATGCTTGTGTTTTACTACCTTCTGAATGCAACCTTTCCAAAGTTACTATGGCACTTTCAGGATTTCATCTGACTCATCTAGGTCCAGATGAATTAAAAATAGGCAGTGGTAAATACTGTTCTGTTTCTCTGAATATTTTATTAAAACCAGAGAATTATAAAAGGACTACAACCCAAAATAAATACGCTCTATTTGGCAGCTTGGTTCAAAACTGTTGCTCGTGGAAAGAAAAATGCTCACACAACGAGAGCATTTCCTTTCCCCTTCCCAAAAGTAAGAGCAAAAAGAAAAGGATGAGAAAGAGGCCACTAATACAGCTGGTATCAGGGATGGAGAAAATATCCTAACCACTGTCTGGTATGCAGAACAGAAGTAAAAATATCATCCCTAACCCAGCTAATCTACCATCAACCTATATTTGAAACAGATAGAGAAGACAGTCAGACGTATTAAAAATTCACAGAAATTTTGGCCAAAGTTAACTTTGACATTCAAAATATACAGGTACAATTGTGTTTTACCTGTAACACCATGCATCGAGGGACAACTGTGATAGAGGTTTGAAATCCCCAGCTACAAGCATCATTTGCTTTTATTTTTAATTTTACCACATGGGAAAGAGGTAACAATAGCCTTAAATTTGGATTTGCAAGGTCTTTGTTCTTAATCACTATGTTGTCCTTGTTAAGCACATGTAAATCTGGCGACACAGAAAATTTAGAGTAAAACTTAACCCTAGGGGATTTAGGTAGTGTGAGATACCTAAAGAAGCACTTCTGGCACAAACTCAAGTAAGATCTCAAGTTGCTCAAAGCAAATCAACTTTTCTGCTTGTTTCATTAGAGAATCTCAAAGATGAATACAGTTCATGTCTTAATATATAAACCATCCACAAATTCATTTGGCTTAATATAAAATGGTAAAACACAACCCCAACAGCAGTAACACCAGTGTGCCTTCAGTTCTGAAACCATAAATCCACAGAGAAAGACCACCACGTCATTTCTGAGACTTTAACTAATGCACATTTACAAACAGCTTGATTATTAGAATTAAATTCCTCAGCTATCTCAGCTGTGTTCAGTTTTATTAACTCAATCTTCTTAATTTTTTTTATTTGACTTTCTCTTTTCTTGCTTAAACTCATCATACTGGTTAGTGGCAATTTAATAGCATGGTAAAAACTCAACTGAGTAAGAGTCAATGATAATGTTCTTGCTTAAAAAAGATGATCTTCCATCAAGAACTGGCACAGTGATGTATTAGAAAAATGAGAGTTGCAGTCTCAGTGCTTCTCTGGGAAGGCCTGATCTCTCCGTTATTCTCAGTGCTCATTCAGACTGTCAGGGGTAGACTTCTTCGGCAAGACTTTATCACTGAACGTCCCATCATTTTAGCCAAAAGACATTCCCAGTGTTGTGAACAGAATAACAAGCACATTCTTTATCATTGCTATCCATATGAATACTAGGCTCTGCACAGCTGATTAGAGTTCGCTTATTTCCATTCCACTCTGCTCTGAGAAAAAGAGCATGCAATAAACCTAATAATAATGATAGCTTGTACACCAAAAAGAGGCAAAATATTTGGCAAAATAAAATCAGAAGAGTACTGTACTAGCCCTGAAGATACTATGTCCTCAGCCTGTTCTAGAAACCGACAACAACCTTGTCTTAAAAAGCATAAAACTATAGCTTAGGATTCTGTTGTTTGGCCTGGAATTTTACTACCTAGCATTCTCCATAGGTTTTCAACATATCCATATTCATACCTTTAAAAATACTAAAATTTTAGGTTATTTACATGACCAAAAATAAAAGTCCTGACAAGCTATCCATGTCCGCAAAATTCTTTTACATGACTTACAGTGGTCCAGCAGATATTTTACCACCATCACTAATACTTCCAGAAAACATAAACAATGCTAGCAAAAGAGCCTATTGCAGTTTGAAGCTGTGCTTACATGTTTTTCTTTTTTTACTGGTTATTTTTCCAGCAGGAGTGTCATATAAGGACTACTTATCTATTTTCATGCAATCTCAGCAAATAGAGATATGTCAGAAAATGCATATAGTGCAGAATGTGTGTAACCTGTTACACCTGCCTTTTAAACAAATTTCTAACACCATCATTGCACAGAACTATTGCAATTTCTCAGGCTAGATCAGCCTAACTTTTATTTCACAAGAGTGGAAAAAAAAAAGTTCTTTAAAAAATCTACTAAGTACTGCAGTACTTTAGGCGATCAGGATGATTGTGTGGACAGAACTCCTTTCAGTAAGCACTGCTACATTCCTTCCTCCATATGCTACTATTTGCATTCAAAAACTTTAACTGCTTAATAGCAAATGTACTGATTTAGAAGTCCCCAACGTATTATTTTTTTCAGTTTTAAAGAGCGTGCTTAATCTGACATTGCACTGTATCAACATTATTCTTAACTCATTTGTTTTTTAAGAAATGTATTACCGTATATAGAACTGACACACACTTCCTGAAGTCAAAAACTGCAAAGCAGATGGAGTGGCAGAAGAAGAGAACTCCAATGTCAGAATACACCAACTGCTATCTGAATCCCAGAGAGCTAGATCCACCCTACCACCACAGTGTGGCAAAGCTGCTACCTTCATGCTTCCTTTAGTTTTTATTCTGCCTTTCCAATACCCCTGGATATAATAAGACGACTTGAATTCTAGCCCTGCTTGTACAAGAGATCATTTTGAAATCTTTGGAGAGTATTTTAAACTTTTAAATTTAAACTACTCTTTCAAGTATGTGAGAAGAATAAGGTCGCTTATAAAGAAAAACTTCTGCAGTTGGAAAAGAAATTATGTGCCCTGAGTATAATTCAAAACCACCGAAGAAAATCCAAATAAAACACAAAAACACAAAAACAGTACTAAACTTCTGTTCGATTTTGAATCAGTGCTTGCAAATGCTGCTTTCTGGACAGCTTACTTAAGTACTGCTTAGAAAAACAGGAACATGAGTTTACAATATATACCAAATGCATCTCATTACTGCAACACATGTAGAACAGTGACCTGGGAACCTGCGCAACCAAATAAATGAATGAGACATTATTTGGTTAAATAACATTAAATATACAGTGAAGAGTTACTCTGAAGCACAGGTTATTCTTTCCAGTTTAACAAAATTATTTTTCATTAAAGTGCTTTTAATTAATCTATAACAGAGTCAATACGAATCTTGTATTTCATGTACTACGCACTGAGAGTTGGGATCCAGGGACATTCTGGACCTTAATGCATTATTATGCATATGCATATTATGCCTTATATGCATAACTAATATTTAGGTTCACTTTTTCAGGTGCAAAAGAAGTATAAACTACATGCAGATAAACTGAGAAATCAGATACAGTTTATCTTTAGGAAGGTTTTACTCTGTAATTCATACTGAACATTCTTTCTTTGAAATATGAAACACATACAAAATATTTTTTGTCACCTGGAAAAATCCATGACCAATGAAATCTGAAAGAATAGTTAAGAAGAAATCATTTCAGATTGAAACCCAATGGTAAAGCAGGTCAGATATCTTGCTTATTCTTCAGGGCACATTCATATGACCTAAATTAGCAATGTGTACTCATGCTGGGTTTAGTCCTTACAACTACACTGCTACTCCTTAATTCGAGGGGCAAAATATACACACGCACACAAATCACTGCAGTCCTATTAAAGGTATCTCTCTGAGATACGAGAGAAAAATCAAGTATTTAGTAAGAGGCAGGTCACAGGAACTGGTGAGGATGTTGCTAGAGATCCCAGCCTGTGTGATCACAGAACAACGGGCAGCACGAGAGCACACAGGGTGCCGTGAGGAGCTGTCTGCTCTCTCAAATATTCTTCTAAAACAGTCTATCTTCAAAACATTGAAATTCTTTGCCCTCACTTCCCCCAAAAGGGCAGAGAGTGTATGAAGGCACTGAACATTCTTGTGTGTAGATGTAACAGAGGTACCAAAACTGAAGAGGTGTCAAGTTAAGATCTCAAAAGGGACCAATTTATTTAAGATTCTTTCGGCTAAAGTGATTAATATCATACTCCGTGGGCTACAAAACAACACTTCCCCTTCTCTGTCAGCCTGAGTTTGTTGAACTTCAAAAATTAAAAAGAAATAAAAGAAACAAATAAACAAAAGAAAACCAAGAGAACTGAGAAAAGCAGAGAAATTCTCAAGAAGCATCAACATTTGCAAGAGTCATCTGTCAGGCTCGCTTGTTCAGTAGTGGTTATAAGACAGAGTCACCACAACTTTGCCACAGCGCAAACTATCCCACATGAGATTATTATTAGCACTTGCACTTTCTTTTCAAGTATCTGGTGTTGACTACACTGGAAAACAAACTGTGGTGCAAGCAGATCATGATTTTGACCCATCACAACCACTCCTCCCCTCAGGAGCAGTGGAAAGGGAAAAGACAACCTTGGAATCACTCTCCTGTAGTTTCACAAGTATATGTACTTCACAGTAATTAATAAAAGTATCTTGCCAGGGTGAATTAATAAAAGTATCTTGCCAGGGTGAGATATGGCAGAAGCCATTCACACTGAGGGGACACAAAGTTGCATCATCAAACAAATACTTCTACTTTCTGCATTTACTCTGGGGCTGCCGGCGTTTGGAATCATTAACTAGCACTGGGAGGGCCATGAGCAAGGACGCGCCATATGGAAGCTTCAGAGACATTCTGGCTGTCGCAGAGCACGCCTAAATCAGCAAGAAAACTCTACTATTCTTCCAAAAGGGAGAAATACAGTATCTCTAAATGCCAGTTCCCCAACAGCTGCACCATGGATATTCCCCCTTTTTGAACACGGCAATTCCCAGCAATATCCAGACACTGCTGCCAGTGTTGCCCATCGGATCTAGCTGATTTTTTCAAGTGCCTTTTTGTTCAGAAGGATCAATGTGACTCTTCGAGCTGTGCTGTAACCCAGTTTGTTCGATTAGCACCTACTCAAGACACCTGCCGCGGCACACAGGTTTGTATTAATACAGCAGAGTGAAAAATAACCATTTGGGGGAAAAAAAAAAAAAAAAAGAAAAAGAAAAAAAACAGCGTGATTTCAGCCAATTAGAATTATTTACTTACCGGTGGGAAATCAAAGTCTATCTGGTTAGCTAAATTTAAGATATAGTCGATTCGAAACTGGTTCTCTGGATTGGCTAGTTCAACTGGAGGTGCCAAATTGCCCATTGCTGTCACTATTGTCTGTGGAGAGAAAAATATTGTTAGAGATAATGTTTCAGCATTTAGCTTCGAAAACAGTTAAAAACAGTGGCTTGCAAGCTTACCTCTATAGCTTCTTTAATATTGTTTTTAATATCCTGAATTTTCATTTTCTTCTCCCTGCAATTAAAAAACACACGACTGAATTTATAAGCCATAAAAGCAGAAAATCTTTCTGAGGCAGAACACAAGCACGAAAGCATTCTATTGTTACGACTGACTAAACTACCTTCAGCCTCTGAATCCTTCTGTAGACAGACCCAATTAAATATCTCACAACTTGTCTACTGAACAGCATCTATTTCTATTCAAAAGTCAGCATCTAATTGCACTTAAATAAAAACTTATTGCAGACTTAGACAGAATGGAACTAAGACATTCTGCAAATTCATTTGAATGTAAAATACTAGAAATACTTGGATGTTATTAAGAAAAGCACAGACTGGAGATAAATAGAAAGGAAAAACTGCAACTTACCAAAAGCAGAAACAAACGAAAAGACACCAAAGCACAGCAAGGTACACAGAAATTAAAGCATGAAAATAATGTCAGAGCAGAAAAGGATAGAGCAAAGAACTCAACCTGACAGAGGGGTTTAAACTTGCAAGTTGGACATAAAACTTAAAATAAAGGGCTAATCCAGACATGTAAAATTATCCTTTAACTAAAAGCAGTGCAAGATAGAAAAGCACCCTGAATTCTGTATACTAGCATGGTCATTTGGGACTAACAACAGACAAATTAAAAGGCGCAACAAACTCAAGCAAACTAGAGTGTAAACTCCTGCCTCTATTACTTTTGTTCTTTACACATGCTGTTTGCAACTCTGACAGGAACTATTTTCAATGCTAAATACTGCAATCAAATGAAATGCATAGTCAAACATTTGGTAAAACCAAGAATTAGCATCCTAAAGGTACAACTAGTTTAGAGCTTGTAAGGTGTAACTTAATTGTAGAGCACCTCGACAGACCTTTTTTACATTATTACATTTTTTGCTATACACAATAAAATTATTACTTTGAGGTAAACCAAGTTAAAAATGTAATTACTAAGGATAAAAATAGAAATAAAAATAAAAATCCTAAATTGTCTCAGTGACCTTTTAATCTTTATTAAATTATGCTTTACAAACACCTTCATTATCTGAATATGTAGAAAATTATTTTAAATATTTTACATTTTGAAAATCCCTGGCATATTCCAGAGCAGTACCCTGAACAGAGAAGCAATGCTCAGAACAGTAAGTTTGCTTTTTTATCCCTTACAAGAACAGCGCTCATCCTTTCCGGTGTACAGACCGCAGCTTGAAAACCTCACTCCACTGAGTTAAGTACTTTTATTGCAAATGCTTTCTATTACTTTTGCCTTTCTGCAATCATTCACAATCACCAAAACAAAACGAAACTGAAAGCACGTTCACCAGTCAGAGAAAAAAAAAAAAAAAAACAGCGCTTAAATAACAGGGCAGATGCAGATGTCCCCGAGGGGTGGGGAGTTTGGTTATTTAGTGAAGGATTAATACAACTGTTGTAAAAGAGGGCCAGCAAGGGCTAGCAGTGCCACTCGGGCCTCGGAGGATCCTGCTATACGTTCTACAGCTGCCCAGACACGATGGCAGCGCGAGGGCTGCTGCTGCAGATGGGAAGCAAACGGCAGCATCAAGTCATCTCGCTCAGGATGACTACGCAGCCGGAGCAAACGTGCCCGATTCAGCAGCCAAACGCTGTCGAGAGCAGAAACACGAGTGTCTGGGAGCATCAGCCCTTCGCCACCGCCCACCGCGCACCTTTCCCAGCCACTCGAGCAGGGCAAGGAGGGCTGGTGAAGCTCCATGCCCCAAAACCGGAAAATAATCAATGATCAGACAGACAGAAATTCTTGGTTTCAGTAGGATTTGGGGTCTACCTGCAGAGCACTTTATTTCCCAGCTGCTGTATCTCAAGGCTACCATTTTTTTGCTTCAGGGATTTGGCACTGCTGATGGGAACAAGGCAAAGAGCCAGGAGAGGCCAGAAGCTCTGAACTAAGGAAAATAAATACAACAGGAAAAAAGGGGAGAAACTGAGGCCTTTTCACCCTCTTCCTTCCCTATCTTCAACCTTTTCCACTGTCCAAGGACTTAAGAAAAAAAGTCAATGCCATATAACAAGACTTAAGGTTGGTATAAAAACGGCATTTTTCAGCTAGAGCATGTACAGTTGCGAAAACATGTTACACTCAACTTTTAAAAAAGTATTAGAGCAACAACAACAACAAAAAAAGCAAATAGTACTGTAAAGCTGGAAATATTTTAAAGCTGGAAAGGTTCCTCACTAACTGTATAAGCAACTTCTCCGAGTTGATTCTGACTCCAAAGTTCCACTAGGTTTTGAACTTACTGAACTTGTCATGCACCCGCATTCTGCCCTACTGAAGGCAACAGGACTACTGATAACACTGAAAAGTTGGGCAAAGTAATGATATTTTTTAAAAATTAACTAAAAAAGAAATATTCCGTTATATTAAATGTCTTAGTTTGGAACATCATTAAAAAAGACTGAAATCTAGAAAGTCTTCTGATTCTATCATTAATGTTAAATACAGTTACATTTTCTGCCTTAAGACACTTGTGGACAATTTTCTCAAAATATTACCTAAACGCAAGTTTACCTGACTCATACATCATAAAATACAACTGTGCCCATTTTGAAGTATTTTTTTATTTTAACGTTTAGTTAAACTGTCACATTTGCACCTCTTCTCAGATCCTCCTCCAGCAATGCGGCGAGTTGGTAACAGACACCAAGGGATGCACAACTCCAGCCATTAACAAACTGCTTGATAACCACCCTCATCCTTACAACAGGAACACTCGGAGTTCCTATTTCTGTTTGTGTTGCCATGGCCCTACAGCATGCCCAGTAAACAAGGAATCTTGTTACACAGCAATGAATGTATCATGTCATTTTGTGTTTTGTAATGTTTACTAAGTGTAAATTTTCCATGACAATGAGATACTTTACTCCTCTGGAACGCAACGTGTCCATCAATCGTTCATCCAAAAGCCTGTGCACCCGTCTGACCATTCTTAAGAACAAGAAACCACAACTTTGTAACTGATTTTATTCTGAGGAAATGCAGAAAATAAAAGCTAACCATTCTTACAACATGACCTCTGCTACCAGAATGCCAGAATTATTTTTGAGGATCACAGCACATTCCACTTCTAATTTCAAAAAAGTAACGGAACTTGATTTTCACTCATGAGGCTGGTTGCTTACTGGCTGTGCCACATTCATCTTAGAAATGTCCTTTTTTGTAAGGACATCTTCGAAATGTCCTTTTCTATTTCTTATTCCTAAGTGCTAGAGCACAGCCAGAACAACAGGAGAAATAAAATCCTGATCTGCCATGGGCCCACAGACCACTTTCTCTGGCAAAAATTGCCCCAATGAGAAATGGTAACGCTCTACCATGGCTGGTGAATGACTGATGTCCCTGCAGGCTTGCTGTGTATCTTTGGATGCCATGGGTTAATAAGGTCATACTTTTAATCTTGTTTAAAACTTTTGTTTAGGCTGTGTAGGGTAGGCCAAACAAAGTATTAAACTCTATTAGTTGGGGATTATAAGAAAAATCTCAAATCCTGCTGTTTTCAATATTTAAATGGGCCAAAGGAAAACTGCACATAGCTTTCAGGAAAACTAATAAACTCTATATTAAAGTACTATAAAAAATGACATTTTAATTTTGAATAACATGAAATTAGAATGTCATAAAAGGTCAGGAAAATCAAATATTCCTGGAAAACAAACCTAATTAGTATTTAGTAAAGAACTTCTCCACCTGTGCCTGTGCTTCACTATAAAAAGGCAGCATTTTCAGACAGACTTTATCAAAGCTTATGCAATATACACATAGTTAAGCAGACTGTCAGAAAGTAAGCTTCCTTAATTTTTAATGTTCATTTTTGACTTGCCTTCTAGATAATCTGAAAAACCATTACTGAGAATTTAGAAAAAAATATTTGAAGTTCAGAAAAGGACGTTCCAGGAGACCAGCTCATCCAACATAAATGTTTCAGGGGCAAGAGAAGGAAAAGAAACAGATGTTGGAATGAAGGGTCAAAACCCTGCCCACACTTGCCCCCAATCTAGGATTATGTAGGAAGTGCCCTGATTTAAGCGTATTTTAGGAAACAAACACAGTGACATGGTGAAAAAGCATGGGAGAAGTGAATTTAATACTGGGGGATGCTCCATCTGAGTAAAAATAAAAAGACTTTGAGCAGATAATATGTAATAGAAAAGGCCTCTTAACAAGGGGCCTTAAATTACAATTGCCAATTAATTCCAGAGTGAAGCAGCAACAGACCCAGGAACAAGAATACTTAAGATTTTTATAACATGAGTATTTTACATAGTGTAAAATATTTACATATTGTTAGCACATTGCAGATATAAATGCTAGCATTCACCTTGGGAAAATATCTGGTTTTTTCTTTCTCAGTTCGTCTTTTAATATGGGATTTCACAAGTGCACCCTTAGCATGTTAGATAATGCCGAGTAATGGTTTGCAATTTAATACCATGTATACATTATTCCACCACAAGTGAGCATGTCTGGTATCCTGAAGAGTGTGTACCAGCTTGGACACAGTATATCATGCGACACATGGACGCCTACTTAAAATAACTGGCTCTTCATTATGTAACAATCCTCAAATACCACATTAAAATGTTCTTCATTAATTATCTGCCACCTCAGTTTTAAGGATTCACATTATGTATTGACTATTGCAAATAATGCAAACCTCTTTAAACCTATATTGCAAATGTAGGCTCTAGGAAGTTATATAGACTATTTTAATATAGTGCATTAAAATATAATAATGTAATATAATCAGTATCAGCATGCTAGCCCTTGTCTTCTTTACACGGCTGTTAACAACCTGGCTTCTGCTACTCTCGCTGATGGGTATAACTTATACCCATCTGAAGCACTGAAGCACTGTCAAAATTCACTCACCCTTGAACTTGCTGATGTAGCTATTCCACGTAGTGAAAAACTCCCCCTGCCCATGCCAAGTACTGCCAAGTGACTCGAATTGGGAGTATATGGCAAGAGCCAAGTGAAAAAATCTTACAAAAGTGATTTGGCTCTGGTGTCTTCTCAGGAAAACCCCAACACACTATTTCAACACAGGTGCATGACAGTTTGCTTTCACACACTACAAACAAGTGTAAAAGCTGAGGGAAGTCGCCATGGGCTGTCTCCTTTCTGCTTGCTTTCAAAAGCACATGGCAACTCCAAAGGGAAAGTGGTGTTGGGGTCTGGAAAGTTCTGCTTTTGAAACAACATAATTCAGAAGCTAAGGCAGGAAATCATGCACCACACAGGCAAGTGTGCTCTGGATACTGCTACCCATCTAGAGGCGGTGTCTTTGGTACTAACACATGCTCATGGATTTAATAACAATCCCTTAAAACAGACACTGATATTTGCTTACTACAGCTTGTGGAAGTTGCTGAAAATGAAAAAAGTGCTACTTGTTGAGCTGCCCCACAAACACCGAGCAAAGCAGGCGAGACCTCCAGACACAGGTCTGCAAGCAGGGACGCTAAATGAAGATTTTGCTTTCAATCCACATTACAAGAATTCTGTGCAGACATAACACACACTAAACCTTTAGTAAGCACTACTCCTAGAGACAAGACTCTTAAAATGCAATAGCAAAACCACCAGACTATCTTTTGCAAATCAAAATCTTTATTATGCAACACCGCAGAGAAGCCTCCATAATTCTTACAACTTTAAAGGATTTTCTGATTTACAGAGTTCAAGAACAACAACAACAGAAGACTATTACATAAAAGCTCTCCTGCATCAGCTGGGTGACAGTAACTTTGTAACATTTTTAGACAGGAAATAAGATTTATCTGGGTCCTAATTCGCAGCAGAATTGAAAGAGATTTTCTAACCGCATTAATACTTTGCTCTCGATAACCCTGTCACCTTGTGAGATGAAATGGTTACCCGAAGATGTGGCTAGTTGACAAAACGTAACCTAAAGCGCTGCAGACCTCTGATGCTGAGCTAGTAACGCTGACAACACAAGGATCATGCAACATCCCTGCTGCTACGGGCCCCAAAGGGCAGCCGCCCGCTCCATTGCTGCCCTCTCTCTCTTGCAGATACGCAATGTAGTCCCCAAAACACACAAGACAAGTTGGCCTTCCAGAATTTCCCCTTCAAGTGCTGGAAAAAAGCACCATAAACTGTTTTACTATTGCTTGTTTTGCTACAGAACAGTACGTGCCTACGGGAGGTAGGTCTACACCTTACCAGGTAGCCATAAAGAAGAGCTGAACATACCCTAGTAATGTGGAAGTGCAAACAGAATCCTGGCCGAGTTCAAAAGCAAAAAAGGCAAATTATTGAAGCACTGATAAAACAATAGTTTTACTGTCCTCTCTCTACCCCCCAGAAAAAGAAATATATATATATGCTGTTGAAAGGAAGATAGACAAAGGCAAAAGTCATGCCGCTTTAGACCATTATTTACCCCAGGGTGTTGGGAGCTAAGGGTACTGTTTTGCACAACTGCCAAAGGCATCCCTAAATACATCCCGATTCACTCCAATTTCTGCTTCATCCTACCTGCTTGCAGCACAGAGATATGAAAACAAGTGTGTCCGACGCTGCGGTGGCTCCTGCCATGGGCAGGTGGCAGGGCCCGGTGCCCCGGTCCCCACGTGTGTCCCACATCTGCCCAGCAGCCGCACACAGATGCTCTGCTGGCCTTAACCTCCTTGGGGCTCCCCTTCAGCTTTGCAAACTCCTAGGTAGAACCAGTTCAGCTGGTTTCCCAGTCCCCTTATACCTGCAAGTGGCACGAAGAGGCCATCACAGACCCAATATTAAGCAGTACAATTCTGCTTACGCAGCTCCATTTACCTCAACTAATAAACAAGCAGTAGTTTAGGAAAGCAACAAAAATAAAAGTGTTCACAAAGAGCTCAGGAATGCATGAGGTTGAAAAAGACCCCTTCATCCATCCTGTGCCACTACAACCCCTTTGGAAATTGCTATCTTGTTTTCTAGTCTTCCGGGCTGCATTCACTGGACACTAAATCAGATTACTACTCTTGCTCCACATACAGATAATAAAGCATATTCAAATAAAGCCTGTGCTCAAAAGCTTCATTTTGTGTCTTAAGATACTAGATAATTAGCAGGGCTAATGCTCCGCGGCTGCACTGCCACGACCCTCTCCTCGCTGGGCCCAGCAGGCCTATTGCAGGTGGCAGGAGCGGGAGGGCTTGTGGCAGACGTGCTGAATCACCCCTCGCCCTCTGCAACTCGCTGTGTTTTGCGAGAGCCGCTTCAAAGGGCTGCCAGGAAGCCTGGGCGACGCTTCTCTCCAGCGCTGCGCCCGCGGTCGCACCCGCACGGGAAGGAAGGCCCGTACGCGCGGCGGGCACCACTCAGCAACACGTGCGCCCGGTGCCACAGAGCCCAAGTGCTGCGCGCCATCCTGCGCCGCATCCCCGGCCATCCTGCGCCGCATCCCGGGTGGCACGGGCCTGTGGAGCCGCCCTCGCCATGGGTCCCTGTGCCACCCACGGACCAGTGGCGCGGGAAGCCGGCACTTTCCTATGCGGAACACCTCTTCCTCCTTAGTACGGCCGAGGCTTTGCTTTAAAATTTGAGGAGGATCTCGCTCTGGTCTGAGTTTTCAGGCACTCCCAAAAAACTTCTGTTTTAGTTTTGAAAGACCAATTTCATTTGCTCTGGCACGGTTTGGTGCTGGTGTTTTGGCACCTTCTCCAATGTGGATGAGAGACAAAGTCTTGCAATAAAGGCAATCAAGTTCCGGAGCTTTTCAGAAGTTGGAAGGATGAGCGCAAGGATGAGAGGAACAGCTCCTATAATGGGTACATGACCTCATCGCTGCTTTAAACTAAAAAAGTACACGGCTGGCTAAGCGCCAGCATTAAATGGAAAGAAGCCTTAAAATAAAAATGGCCAGGGCGCTGGATGCCAAGTGAGCTGCCCGCCAGACCAGCCCCAGCATGATGCAATGTATAGAAAACAATCACTAGGCCTACAGTAACAGGAGAAGCCGCATCGTGCGTGGATGTGTGTATACACACACACACACACATATATATATATATATATATATACACACTCCTAGCAACACAGACTGAGCAATTCAGCACATACCATAGCTACTTCTGCTACATAGGGAATATTACTTATTGCAAACCAATGCCACATATTTTGTCTCACCAAAATAAAGAAAAAAAAAAAGCTGCGTTTACATGCAAAGAAATAAAGATAAAAAAACAAAGCTTGCAATGCAATATCTCCAGAAAGACTAACATTAAATTCCCCAATTTTAATTCTATTGGCATCATTGTTTGCAGTATAACATGATCAATTTTAAAAGTCTCTTGATTTCTTTAGTGATTACCAACCCCTTTATCAGGTGAAACACTTCAGGCACACAACACTGTAGACAGGAGGTTTGGAAGGTACTTGCCTCTCAATCTTAGATTAACCAGAAGAAGTTTTTCATCCAAAAGCAATGCACGTTAGCAAGTAACATACATATATCAGAAGTAGACTTTTAGCACACAAAAAACACGTGAAGGAACACATTAACTGTGTATTTAAATAATTCTGCTGTCACTGGAAATTAAAGCAGTTTTTTGAGAGATACTGATGGTAAATGTTTTTTTCACCACGTATATCCTACAGCAGCATTAGACGGCTTTCACTGGATCATCATCTTTGCATCAGTAAATTCAGAATTTGAGTCATGGACAAAATTTTGAATTAAGAGAGATTTCTATAGTTATCTCCCAGAGAGCTCTCAGAATTACAAAGTTGCATAGGTTCTTAAAATCTCAGTATTACGAGAAGAAACAAAAAAGGTCTTAAAACCTTCAGCTTTGTTTTGGTTCACGGACAGTTTCACCAGTGTGCCTTTTTCAGGTACCTATGCCATGCTTAAATGGCAATTTTTGTCATACAGTTTATTAAAAATCTAGATTTCATTTAAAAGCTATATGTTTTAGATAAGTTTCATATTTCAATGTAAACAAATTCACTGACAGAAAAATCCTACTTAAATCCTATTAAAAAAAAAGAAAAAAAGTTTGGTGAAATTTATCTAGTACTGTTAAGACTTTAAGATTTATATTTGTGCCCTTATATCTCCAGACAGTGCAAGAATTTACTACGACTGGGCAGGTAAGGTGCATTTTTAGAACACAGAGTAAATAAATACCAGAATGAGCAAATCTCAAAGCCTGTCCCTTAAAGATGCAGCCTCATTCACCCAGAGGCAGGTGTAACCCACTCCGTAACAAAGCAAGGTGCTGACAACTTTGGCTCTAATCCATCAAAGCACTTAAGCATATGTTTAATTTTAAGCACATGAGTAATTCTATCAACTTTAATAGGGCTACTCATGGTTTAAGTACTATGATGGATGGGGGCCAGCATGCTTGGGACCTTTAAGAATGCTGCATGGCCTATGCTCTATGGGGAAAAATGGCTTTCTTCCACCTAACAATTAAGCTATAAAAGCTCTTGGAGCAAAATCTACCATAGGTTGAACACAGCTTTCCTTACGGAAATGTACGCACAGAGATGTGGTGAGTTATTCTGTAGCCTTTCAAAAAAAGACCTGATCTGTAGTTCACCCTTCTCCTCTGACAGCTCTGTGTTAGGGTCACATGTCACCTGCGCCCATCGTGCTGGGCTGCAAAATGGGGAATTGCAGTTCAGGCATCTGACACGGCAAGGACTGTTAAATCAGCTACTAGTTACACTCACCTTAAACAAAATAGACACAGTGGGAAAACATTAATTTTATACCCTTTCAAACATAAGCTTGCCTGCACAACCACAGGTGCAACACCGCTTCAGCTGCCAGTGGTTTAATAGTTCTCTAACTCCTTGGTAACACCAGTTATTGTGGATATTCAAAGCCTCACATATAATTTTTTCATATGTGTATAAAGTGTGACAAATTGAAATGCATTTAAGTAAAAAATGGGTTTCTGTAAATTTAATGGATATGCAGACAAGATTAAAGATGCTAAAAAACCACCTGCGGTGCAGATTATTCTAGCTGTAATGGGTGGCTTTGCTGAACTCTAACTAGTCCCACCAAAATTTGGGATTTGCAAACTTGTGCTGTTTGAATATACCTTCAAAAACTGCTATCGTGTTATAGAAGATGGTTTTCTAAAGGAAGAGAATATAAAAACCTGAAATATACGCTACAGCCTTTTTCCAGGAGGTCAAATCAGTCTTGCTCACTACGAAGTAAAAAACAAAAAGAGTCTTAATTTTCTCCTTACACTCATAACTAAAGTCACAAAAGCTCCACAAAATTTTCAGGAATAAAGCCTATTGTCCCAAATGCCCAATGAATTTTTAACAGCCACTAGCACAGCATCAAATTATATCTGCTCTGGAATAAACAATTGAGGGGAAGTCAATAAGATCCCTGCACACTGGGATCAACTCCTCTTTTTTTTTTTTTTTTTTTTTTCTCCTCCTCTCTCAAAAAGGTGAAGTTCCAGTTTCTGTGTGCTTACCATCAAGTCCTAAGCAAATAAACGCTGAAGGGAAACATATGGCTAACTGGGAAACAAATCTTTTTTGCCAAACATTTTGAGGTTTCCAAACTAATTCTCTTTTTAGAGTGGAATAAAATTGAAGCTGATTATTTGCCTTTCCTTCCCCCCTTGCATCATATAAATATACCTTATAGTATAAAAATAAAGCAGCTACACAAACTGTACTATTTTTCTTGCAATGCAAGTTAGACTCACTCAAAACTCCTTTTCAGGAGCAGGAAAAACAAAGACCACTAGTTGTGGGGTTGCCCTGATTTCAACACCTTCTTCTATCCCTAAATTACGATTTCTTCCCTTCCTGATTGCTACCTCTCAAAATTCAGTACAGCAAATACTTTTTTGTTCTATTTCTAATGAAATATAAAATTAACATACCTATTTCTTTCCTTGACTTGTCAACAAGTAGGATTGAAAACAACTATGTGTTTGGGTTAGGTTATTTTTTGTACTTGACAGTGAATATGCAGGAAAAACATAAAAATAAATAGCTTTTGTGTGTTATTTTCTGAGATAACTTCAGCAGAGGAGTGAAATACTACCACTTACTAGACAGAATTTAGAGAAAACACAGTCCAGTATCACGGGACTTAAACACAATTTAAAAGAAGACAGAATTCTATGAATTTCAGTAATGTCAGACAGAATTTCTCATTTTGCCGGAATTCTCAGCTTATTAAAATCATCTTCAGCACATTTATATTGCTACTCTGCAATGTTTTTAATAATTACTCTAACAGCTCCTAACTTAAAAAGCTTTCTAAGTTATCACAACAGAGCTATCGCATGATTATGTTTTATAATAAAGTAGTTTAACTGTATCTGATACTAATTTCACATGCAGGTGAAAATCGCTCAGCGAAATTTTGTCCTCTGCAGAGAGGGTAACACCCGAGCACCTCCGTGACCCTCACCTGTAGGATGCTTTTTGCTGTGTAAAAGGGAAAACTTCACCCTCTGGATTAGCAGGTTCCAGGCCTGACACTCTGGAGCATGACCAAGTTGGCTCAGCTATAACTAATGGTGAATAATATAGTTAAAGCTGCTTCCAACACAAGAGCAAAAGGTGCAGTTTAGAAACATTAAGGGACCAACACTGACCACACGATTCACGGGAAACTTTGTAATTAAATAGTCTTAAATAAAGAAGTCAAACCAGCATGTTTTCTCCTGATGTAAAAGGCAGGAAGCCTTAAAATCTGATTCCTGGCATTCTAAAATCTCCTGTTATTACAAATGACATTCAAGTCTACAGAAACTGTAAAATTACAGAAGGAAAAGTTTCTATTTCAACTTAGTTGTGCATCTGCCAGCATGTATGGACAGACCATTTCATCTTCTGAAGAAGAAGTTTTTCTGGTTTGTGCTATTCTCTCACAAAGTAACAGGAGTAAACATCAGTTAAAATAGGAAATTATGATCTTAAGAGACATTCTGTAAGTACATCCCAATTCAGGTTTAAACTCATTTAAAAATAAATTGAAAATGCAAAGAATCCACTCTGTGCTTGAAGAAATCCCTTAGAAGCAACTGCCTACCAAAATGGAGTTTGTCTCAAAGACCACAGTGTATTGATAAAAAGACTATACTCTGTTCCTTTAGTACTACTTACCTCTGGTGGGCTGCTTTTTTTTTTTTTTTTCCTTTTATTTGTTTCTGCAGAGGTTATGTAAGTGCTTTTACAAAGTATCTCTCATGTTCATGCTTTAAGAAAAAAAGAATTTTTGCGCCGTTTGTTTGTACATGCAATTGTAGCCAAAACTAAAGGACAGTAAATCCAAATGGAAGTGACAATTTGCCAACTTCAGTTAAGCAAAAAAGACCCAGGAAAAAAATATTCAACACAACATACGACTCAGTATTAATATAAAAACTACCTGATTTTGCAATCACCAGTATAAACAGTGTACTTAAAGCAACACTTAGCCTGTTTTCAATTGTTCCTGCTCCCTCCTCTCCAGTTGCCACCGTGAGGGGACAGGAAAGAACGAAGACCCTCACGTCGGCATGGGAGCATCTCCAGGCAGAGCTTAATAACTTTGCAAACAGATTTTTTTTTTTTTTACAGAAAAGATGCACAAGAGAAGTGGAAGCGGGTAACATTTTTAGATTGTAACCCACTTGAAAAGCTTTCTGTACCTTTCTTATAACAGCCCTTTACGTTTTACTTCAATAAATAAACAGTAAAAAAGCCCATTTGTAATTCAAAGGGAGCAGTCAGCTTGCACTGACCTTGGCTTCACTGCACTGAGCAGAATCCAGAGGAATCCCCCTAGCTGCTACAATGCTTTTATGAGGCTAAGTCCAATTCTGCATTTTGAATCACTTCTGTCCTTATCTTTAGGAGAATAAAATGACCTAGCCCAGAAGAAGCCACAAACACTTGCTCCTTAGGAAATAAGGAAATTCCAAACCTGAAACCCACAATTCCAGCCAACCTCCCTGCAAACACCAAACAAAAAAAACTGTGGGTCTCCCATCCAGCCTCTGTAAGGTTATAGCCCATTTTCTAGCTATGCTGCTAGGCATAAAAAACCAAATAAGTAAATAGGTCCTGACAGTAGCATAATGTCTTTTTCCCCATGCACAATAAAGTATTTTTAATGAGCAGACATACTAAGATATGGCTCAGTCTCCAACATGTATCAGGCTGCAACTGCCTTACATTATCAGGCTGATTTCTATGGTTATATTTAGAGGTGGTAAGAAAATGTCTCATGTATTTTCTATTTATTACAGTTTTGCACTGCTAGTGCAAAGTGAAGATGATATAAGGCAAATATTTGGAAATAAACATCTAATATTACCAGGCAACAACAACACAAATACCCTCACTTCCTTCCAAGCACAGACACAGTCATCAGCGTGTTAAATCCGCGAGTGAAATTCTTCAGCCAGGGTCAGGGAGCTTTCTTTCAGGCAACAGGGTCCATCAGCCTGTTTTTCTTCCTGCCCGGCTTCAGAAAACCCAGTCAACACGCATTTTATTTCTAGCAATCTAAGGCTCCATTTGCAGAAAGATTTGTGACAATATACTTTAAAAAATGTGCAAACCTCTGTATGGCTACTTCTGAAACAAATTTGCTGTGGATTAAGTTGGTCTACCTCAAATTGTACTGTGAGTTAAGTGATGAAGTTTGCAAGTAAACAAATCCCCTACGTTTAACAAAACAAGAAAACCTTTCCTTGTTCCAGGGAGGCTGTAGAAATGAATGTGAAAACATGATACGTGTTTCTTACCTAAATACTGTATTTCCTGATCTGCCCATTCATTTGAAGTGTGTAGTAAGAGAACATTACTTTCACAATTCAATTTTACAGTTCCTTAACTGTGTCACAGCAATCTATTTTTAGTTACAAAAGCTTAAGTGGGCTTAAGACTGCAGCAGACACAGAGTATGCAACTATGTTTTTTAGGCATGCAGTTAGGAGCAACTTCTGAACTCCTCAGTTCGCCCTAAGCAGATGGATAGAACCTAAAAAAAACCCCAACCAACCAAAAATCCTCTTTTCCCAAATTAAACTATTGTTTTATAACCCTTACAAAATCTATTTCTGTGTCAAAAATTTATGTCTAGATCTTACTAAATAGTACATCTTAAGCAATTATTTTATTTTATTTTAAATGTTGGCAAGCCATAGGTTTTCCCACACAAATTTCCCGTTATGTAGATTACTTCCCAGCAAACATTAAGTTGAGTCTTCACTCGTTGGAGAGTTATTTATATTTCAACTGAGCGCAAAATAGATACAGAACAGAACCTGATTCACTGACTTCTTATTCCCTTCTTAGTGCAAATTTGAATGTATCAGGTATAAAACTAGAGAACACTCAAAAAATTGCTCAAGTTTAACAGGTTGTTGAAAGCAAAGACCACCAAAATGACAGGTTTCCCTATCTAAAAGATTGTTAGTAAAAGAAAAGCAGCCCTAGGTCAAGTCAAAGTCTTCTCGTGCGAGCCCATGTGAGTAGCCGAGCAGCAGCTCCAGCGAGCTCCAGAGTTTCTGGTTGGGAAACAGGGAATTTGGTCGAGCCGGCAGCAGCTGCCAAGCCTGAAAGCCTCCTATATTGAGCAACCTACCAGGACCCTGGATTTCTAGGGAAACCTAGAATTAGTTTCAGGAAGGTTCATCTAACTCAACATGTTTTGGACAAATATTCTTGATCCAACTGGCCTCTATCATGAAATACACTTCAACTGGAAAATTTCCAAACAGCTCTCGCTGAGAAGCCCAGAAGTCACAATGGATGCAGTGAAGAAACTTTCATTTTATTGCACTCATCATCTACATAAATCTGCATGCAACTAGTAAGAGGAATGACCTATTCCATGTTTATAACTGGAAATTAATTATACCTGAATAAGTGTATTTACTATCATTTCTCCCTGATTAAAAGGAAGCTATACTGCTGTAATGCAAGTCAAACTATGACAATGGCACAATTCTCATATTTTGGCCTCGACCTGACATTTCTGAACGGTAAGAGAAAAATAAAAGTTTCACTTGAAACTGACAGTGTATAATAAATTAGAGAGCTAGGACAACACTGACATTTGAGGAATAGTTTGCTGATACTTAGCACATCAGTTAGTATACATAACACTCCACTAATCGTCTAATTAGTTTCAAAACATATGGCCTTGTAAATTTTAATAATGCAGTTTAAGTGATAAATATATATATAGCTGAAGAAAATAATCTCAAGAGAGCACATATGAAGTTACGGTATTATTTAAACAGTATTACTTGGACACAATTATTGGTCAAACTAGCTGCTGCTTTGGATCAAAAGCACAGGGAGCCTGGAGGTAACCTGGTCCTATCTGAACAGGATTGACCTCAGCAGCATCCTAGCTAATTCCAGACCAGGCAGGGCACCTGATATGCAACATCTGCAATCTACACATGGGCAATAAAATAGAGAAATAGGAAAGGAAAAAGAAGCAACTTGAAAGGAAAATCAGAACTTTTTAGATTATTCAAGATTACTATTATAGATTATTTAGATTAGTCCTTCTACTTCACACTAAAAGGGGAGGGGAGACAGGAAAACAGACTGAATGTGATTTGACTTCAGAAGTTTTTACAGAACTGTTTCCTCTAGTTCCTGAAATGCCAGAAACTAGCAACAGGAATCACTGCAAGCTTGTCCATCTTCTTACACCTTTTTTCCCCCCAATGCTGTACAAGGAGCCACTTCCAAGATCTGACATTGGGCTACAGCCTCCATGGGTCTAACTCAGCACTGAAGGCATTCCAAGAAACATCCCTACACCGAGATACAACAATCACTACCTGCAGAAATTCTATAGTACATTATCAATAGCTCTTTTAAAAGGACCCTATTTTTTATTTAAGCAACAGAATCTGCTTCTCAGCCATGTGGTAAAACAGAAGATGGAAGGGGGCATCTCCCTCAACACTTACACACTGAGCCTGAGCACAACTTTTTTGAGGAGCTCAGACCTCATAAAGCACAACACAACTGACTCCATCCTCTTATATGCTAATTACATTGATGAAATGTTTAAATTATATATGTGAGATACTAATATGTAGTTGGTGTTAGAAGAAAAAAGTCACAATTCTCTAAAAAGGCAAATCCTGTAAACCTAGTCATACACATTTTCATGAATAGAGAGCACTGTATTCAAATTGGCCAGTCAATCTCTACCTTTCCTGAGGAGCAGATTGAGCATTAAAGTGCATCTAAAGTGTGGTGTCGTCCTCATTTACCCATTAGCAACATCACACTCACATAATTAGGACCAATTCTCCCATTAGCTTTATCACTAACCTTGCAGCAAATGCCCATACTGAATTTTACCAAGTAGCTCTGAGGGAGAAATCCCAAAGGACGATTTAAAATTTGAGCCGTGTAACTACACACCAGGTCACTACAGGGAGAAAACAGAAATAGCCCTTTTTATCCTGCATGATGCTAACTATGCACTATGCGTGGTATTAAAGTAGCAAAAGCTGCTAACACTGCGGCTCAGCGACCACACCAAGTATTTATCTCACCGAACTCGGCATTTATTACTATTCTATTAACACTGGAGAAAAGAGGGTGGGGAGAATAAATCAGCTGGGTAATAATCTCACTTCAAGCAATTAACATTCATATCCAGCATTAATATTCAGGAAATGTCCCAAGTCTCAGTCATTAATGATTAAGTAACACCACACCCTGGAGTATTTTACTACATATCTGTACTGACATCATGAGATCCTAACGTCAAACGTAATTGCTTGCCGTTTTAAAGATGGTCTCAGAAATGAGAGACACGGGTTATAACAGCAAATATATATATTAAAAAAATACACTAATATGCATATATATACACACATATATGTATATTATAAATATATATATACACACACATATAAAATCCACCTCTGTGTCTAGGCAACAGATAACTGAAACCAAAAAAGCTGCAGTCTCACCAACTGCCAATTCCTCAACAGTTTGAGGACACAGTAGGATGTTTTTGAATATACACAAGGATCTTCCAGAGGATAAAGAAACATATTTCTGAAGTTAAAGAATTTAAACCTCAGACTAAGAGGGACTCCTTGGATTTAATGAGCAATCCTGTATCATTTTATCTCACCTAGTATCTCACATCCACTAAGCAGCTTTCCAAACTACTTGCAGCTTCACTCCAGGGCTTACACAACCCCGTTCCTACTGCTTCCCGGGAACCAACCCACCTGCACATCGCTTTAGGAATCAATCAGATCACCACGGCTGATGAAAACTGATCAAGGCTGATCAAAACCAGCTACACTCAGCATCTCTCAAGAGCCCCGTGTCAAAGCTGAGTGACATGTGGGCCCATACCTGTCTGTACTCACGGAGGAGGCCTCCCAACCCACGAGGCAGGGCAGGTGCAAGGGCAGCCTGCGGGCCTGGTGCTGCCGTGCACCTCTGCACGGGACACGGCCCCGGCAGCGCCTCCCTGTCTGTCCTCACCCACGCACGATGGCTGCAACATGGGACTCACTGCCCCATCTTCGCACCGGCGCTAGAGAGGCCCCAAACTGGCATTTTCTGAAGGGGGATTCACTCAGTTCTGCCAGCGGGGACAGCAATGCAGCGGTGCATCGAATGGTGACGCTCACACGCAACAAAACCTAGAGGTTGCCTGCGAAGAAATCTCAATTCATCAGATCTCTTCAATGGAGTTGATGGACAATCCACAAGTCCAGGGACAGTCAGGTAAGATTCTGCTGTAAACATTCTAAAATACTTTCAAAATTAAACTTCTTGAAAAGTACACTTAAAGAAATAAAAAGTACAGAATTAAATGTTTAAATATTTACCAGCTTTTTCAGTATTATTTTTAGATACTAATGAAAAAGCTGTAGTAAGTCATATATTTTGTGACAGTATTCAAGTATTCAAGAGTCTTTTTTGCTGAAATAAAAGCCAGATGCAAAGAGAAAAGTGACAAGCAAAATGTGAATGCTATTAAATTAGATGAGACATGTGCTTAAAACTCTAAAATTTAAGACACTGAAGTCATATTAAATATAGTTCCAACTACTAGACAAAGGGTTAATGTACAATATGTAATGTAGCAGCTAATTGTCACAGATAACAATAGTTAGAGTTCAATAAGTTGGTAGAGGGATTATAGTGCAGTTTTATTACCACCTGCAACACTTTTACTGATGTGCTTATTACTTTTTTATAGCATACTGCTCTTGAGCAACCAGTTTATAATATTTACCCTTTTAAAACTAGGTATACAGAGAATATATGTATATAAAAAAGGGCCACTTAATTTACATGAGTGTACTGTGCAGCAGTCAGCATATCACATGCATATGGTAATTATGTTCTTCTTGCATAGACATATCTATTATAGGCCTTGATTCAAATGGCAGCTGCCAAAATCTAAGTATTTATGCATAAAATCGTAAGCATGAACTAGGACCTGTTGTCTTCCAAAGGATTATGTTAAAATAGCACCACCGCAAACAGGCTGTGTATACACATCCACACATCCACTCCCTTTCTATCTCGAAACTGTCTTTACCAGCTGCGATATATCAAAAGAAATTTTAGTCCAGCGCAAACAAACCAAAGATATTGAACATGATAATAACAACAGATAAACCATCACGTCTTTTTTGTTATGTTCTAAACATTTCCAAGTGTAGTTCTTGTGTGTGCTGTCATTAATTTAACTTGTCCATAAACTTACAATTATCTAGTGTTGTTTTCAATCCATTTATTAACAGTAAAAACTATCCTATTACCAGCTGACTCAAATTTACTGCAAATAGAGACAGCAGGAAAATGGAACCCTCCTATAAGGCAAAAAACACCTGTTGTCAGGCCTGCACGGTCACTCAGACCTGCCATACAAATGATCAACATACAGATCCTAATTCAAAATACACGTGTTCTCTAAATTACATTTCAAAGCATCTTAGTACCTTTAAAACATCCTATGTTGCTACGGAAGAAGGAAGCTGCTCTCCAGTGATGCTGTGAATTTGTACACTGGGTGTCCATTTTTTGTGTTTATCGGTATCACACAGAGAAGACGACTCCTATGTTGTACTGTTTCTTCTTGTCCATTTTATCCAGAACAGCAGCAAAATGGGAGCCTCTTGACAAAAGCACCTAGGTGGCCATGCAGCGTGCAAACACAGACCTGCATCCTGCACACAAAAGCCTCCCTGCACAGGAAGCTTGTCGGATGCAGGAATTTTTCTTCCGTGACTATGGCATGTACAACACAGAGTACCTTCTACTTTATATAAATAGAGCCAAGGATATGGTAACTCCCTATTCCTGATTCATTTGCTGTATATCTCTTCTTATTCCTGCCCAGAAAGCAGAACCCGCTTAAAAAAAAATGCATTAAAACTACTGCTTTCTAGGAGTTCATCAAAGAATTTTAAAATGACACTTACATATGGACAGTTATTGGCAGTGGTATTCAATGGTAATGAATCAAAAAAAAAAAAAAAAAAGGCAATCTTAACCCCGGCACTTTCTAACTTAGGTTCCTAACAATATATAGCTTTCTTTTTGAGCTTAAACAATCATATAACCTTAAATATCCACAAAAGGAAAATCATCATTTCTCTAAACAGACTTAACTTTCATTACAATATCCTTTCCTTGGGCAGTTTGAAGCACTCTCTGCTAGTCAGATCACATCTCATGTAACAGCCAGAATATGAAAATGAGCTCTATTTATTGCTTCATAAGCAATAAGAATTTTCAAGCAATAAAGAACTTAACCGCCATCTATCACAGATCTAGTCTAGAAAATCTTCTAGATGATAAAATATTTTAATGAAACACACTACACTGCAGGTGCAGCACAACGTAATAAATGGATCGTGATGTCTATGTGTTAGCAAAAAAACCCCAAATCTTCCAAAGTCTTTCCGTTAGTCTAAAGTCCAATTAGAAAGACAGGAAGTTAATATGGGTCAGAGAGAAAAATACATATGGCAAACTAACCCCTGCCCTCTTGGGATTAAACCCTGCCCTCTGCTCTGCAAAACATAAATATAACTGTGCTTCCCTCACTGAAAGGAAAAATAATCTTTATTAAATAATCTTATGATTGCTTGATTAGTGCTTTGAAAATAAAAAGCACTACTGAAGTGCTAAATATTATTAGCTTTTTTCAGAACATCAGCTCCAAACTCTTCACTCCCTATTTCCTTCTCTCGTAACTCTCTTCATTCATGTCATCAGAAGGCATCTTATTTTCAGCAACAACTACTCACTTCATTTTTTTTTTTTTTTTTTTTTTTTTAGTGCTGCTGGATGTGCAGAACTACTGTTGAGGTTGCTTGGCAACTGGTGAGATGTATCAGAAAGCGAGATAAGGTCCAGAATGAATGGAATTGGAGAGAACTATATTTGGTTTCATTAAGAGATACTAACGCACTCAAACCATACCCATTCGAGTTACGCACAATAAGGTGAAATTCTGCAATTTCTTTCAAAATACAGAGAGATCCATAATCACACAGAATCCCATTAAATCCACTGAGCAGTTCCTCAGGCATCTATGTTTTGTCTCCTTGGAAGAGCTCCCGTATTCAGAGCTTTTTACCTGCGTTAGCAGTTTGGTAGAAAGAAACAATCATGCAACAGAAAGAAGTATTTTGAAGAACTGCAGGTCAGACAGGAGAGCTGAGTTCTTTTGCCAGCCTTTCAGTGTGCTGCAGGCATCATGCTTCTCCATGTACTTTAACATCAAGTTGAAATTTCAAATGCAACAACTTTGTCCTGAAGACCATACCATGTTGGGTGACAAAAGAAAAAAAAAAGAAAGAAAAAAAAAACACAAATAAGAGGACATGAGAGCTCAAGACTCCAGTGGTATCGGAGATACCAAGAACATCCAAACACTTCATGCATCCCAAACGCCTACGCAGCAGAAGATACCATGAACATGTTTAGAACAATAAAAGCGGATCTGATACCCCAATAGCTGCAAAAGTAGGAGATAAACTGCAGCATGCAAGGGAAGTTTTGTGGATCCAAAAGCCAGAACGGCCTGCTATGACCATACATACTTGCATCATGAAAGTTGTATCTCCAGAAGCTGGATTAAAATATTTTTTTAAAAAATAAACATGTCTTTCTGTGCAAGAAGCCCAAATAAAGCTTCCTCATCTGTGAGGGATTCTTTAAATGAAAGTATCTCTACTGCTAGGAAGTGGAATGTATCTAAAAATGGATATGTGGAATGACCTTTCTTGCACAGCACTACCTCTACATGTTAATCAAATCATGTCCAAATGTCCTACTAATAAACCAATTAATCTTTGTATGATTACTATGGCCTATCTTTAAATCCTTCCCCAGAATCAGTAATTACACATTCTTCTTAAAGCAAAGACAACAGCTCGGGTTATACTATTTTACTAACACATCAGTTTTAGAAGTCTACTTGGCTACTTACATATCATTTTCCCTTTTTTATATATCCAAGTTTGCTTTTTTTGCTCGTTTTTTTCCCCTACAATAAACCACATTAAGGTAATTAACTAACTGACTTTCAAGTCCTTTTCCAATGCTATACAATATATATTCTCACTTCTAAGTGACTTGCATTGGTCCTCCATTCTGCGGTATTAAAACATAATTTTGTGAAGTACAACTTTTAATCATGTCACCCTATACAGATCACCCTACAAGGGCTAACTCGACCTTCACACTATTAACTACACAGCCATTCTGCAAAGGAGGATTTTAGATCATTCTCTAGATTGCTGGTCCAATTCATTTTTATGTATTTAACCACTAGTTCCCTGGGAGGCACAAAATGGTCCCACTCACTGGCTTGGAAAACCACTGAACAGAGAGAGGCACCACACACTGAGCTGTTTTTTTAACTCTCTAACATATGCATGTTTCACACAATGTGATTTTAAAAAGCGAAGCATCATGTGGTATTACACTAAATAGCACAGAAAGTCACGTGCATCAAAAATAGTATATATCAAAAGAATTGATTTTACAAATCAAATCTATCATCTTAAGAAGCTATGGGTTCAAGATCTTATTATATACAAAACCATGTTAACGATGTTCTTCCTATATACCTTTGTTGCTAGAAACCCTCAGTATAAAAATAAATACATTGCCCACATTTGATACCGATCAATCTGATTAGCAGATCTCTGAAAATATTTCTTGCTTTAAGGAATGAAATTGTTTACCCTTTTCTAAGAATTAAAAAAAAAAATCCAACAACATTAGTGATTTCCACAGTTTCTCACATAGTTCCTTTAAGATTCTTGTCTGTTATTTATTGTTGTTTTGAAAATACCTATTTTCTAATGGAGGCTCCTAACAGCTGCCTAGTAAGGTGGTAAACTTCATTTTCCATTCTACTATCATAAAGAGTGGATACAGCCTCCTCTTTTTTTTTTTTTTTTTTTTGAGAACAAATCTAATATCTATAAAATATTTATCCTTTCTCTACATAATTAATTTTATCTGTCGCATTCAGTTATAAATTTGCACTTGAAAATTCTTATAAATAGCACCAAGTAAAATAGAAGTTTATACTGTCTTACAAGTTTAGCTTTTCCCAAATGATGACAAAGCAAACAGTGAAATGTAATTAATGAAACGGAGCTCTCAGTTGATTCCAGCAGATCCCAGAAAGAGTTCAACTTTAAAAATTAACAAAGAAAATTTATTCTGGGCCAGAATTGGGGAACACTCCATTCTTGTCTAAAAGAGATGTTTGATATGTGCACATTACAAATGCAGAGACCTACAAAGATATATGATGTACAAACATCAGCTAAGACTATTACTTGGGCCTACTTTTCCTTTTCCTTCCCTCTCCTTTATGGACAACTCTTTTTATGCTTCCAAAGGAGGAATAAAGTTGTGGACAGAGTTTAAAAAAAAAAAAAGAAAAAGAAAAAAAAGAGTGTGTCTATGTTATTCTAAAGGTCCTAAGTCTGTGCAAAATAATCAAAAATGCTGTAAACTCAGCATTTTTAACTTTGTTCTAGCAGCTTACTTTCACGGGCAGTGAAAATATACTGAGGTAGCAGAACACGATGGAGCTATTCAGTGATAAACACAAGAAAAGCAAACATACAATTGCATAAGGTGCAGTTACCTAAAATGAAGACTGTCCAATTCAGGAAGGCAAAACATAGAAGCAACATGGGGCATCCTGGATTCCCAATAGTTTAGGAATATTAGAGCCTTACAATACAGTTCCCTTCCATTTTCAGTTCAAAAAAGGATTGGGCAAAACAGTTACATTTGCAATTTTTAAATATTCAATTTATAAAATGATGTATCTCCAGGTATAAAACATATCTGAAAGCACAGAAAGTCTAGGGCAGGACAGTGGAGCAGGAGCTGCACTACCTGACCTGCACGCGGACGAGCTGCAGGTTGGGTCAGAGCAGTTTTCCTTTCCTGAGAACCCAGAGTACTTAGCTGAGCTGTTCTTTCAGTTTTCACATTTGTTTTAATGAGAAAAATATTTCCTCAGCTTTAAATAGCACTCAGAGCACTTTTTTTTGTGAAAAATGCAGTACTATTAGCATTTTCTCAATTCAGAGAAACAAAAAATAAAAGTATTCAAGAGAACGTTTTCAGCAAATGGTAATGTCTTGGTGATTATTTTCAAATCTATAAGGTTTGTCTTTATCTCAAATGGTCTTAAACTGTTTAAACAACACAAAATATCTGAGGTCACGCCAATCACTGTTATGCAATTACATTAAAATTCATGAAATGAATTAGTTTAATTTTTCCACAGTAATGATATGGTAAATCAAATTTAGCTAGCGTATTTGTCTTTAAGTTATTTAAATTATTGGTATCAGGGTTAAAAACAGATATTACACACTTTGCTGAACTTAATGTACGAAGTGTCTCATTACACCTTTTTAAAAAAAAAAAAGGAAGAAGAAAAAAAGAAATAAAAAAGAGACGAGCAAACCATCCAACCATCCTTTCTTGTTATAAACCCGAGGAAGAAGTGTACTTCAATGATATCAGTTTTAGCATTTTCTAATGAATATCAACATTTGAATTATATAAATAATTACTAAGAGAGCAAAACACATCCTCACAATTTGAGTGGAAGGCACCTATACATGCGGACCTCCGCACGGGCACAGAGTATTTAAACCGCAGTGATTAAGAGAGTGGTAACAAATCCCTCGTTAGCTGTTCAGGTGCCACCTGAGCCTAATGCTCCGTCCGCTGGGTCCTTGCGCGACCTCAGCAGGGAGGGCTGCAGAGCTCCGGCTGCTCCATTAGTGCAGCCTCCGGGGAGGCACCGACAGGCACCTGGGAGGCAGGATTATTTTCTGGTGCCGTAACTGAAAGAGCAAGTGAACACAAGGAGTTTTAAACAGCTCTTTGGAGAATACAGGGAGCCACAGGTAGCTAATCTATTAGATCACGATCCTTCTCATGGTTTCTCACAGCAAACATCTTAAATCAGAACATCTTGTCAAGAGGGTCTGCTACTACTGCCCTGAAAAAGCAAGTAGTTTTGTCCCTGAGTTCTGAAGAACACACCTCAGTGTACTCTTGCTTTTAAATAAACTCAGCTCTAAACAGCTGTGTGCTTACACTGAGTACAACTGTCAAGTGAGCATGTAAAAGCTGGTGGCGCATATGCCAAATACTCCCAGGATAAGGAACCTGAGGTTTGAAGTAAAACAAGGGACATTAATCCCTGCATATGGAANAAAAAAAAAAAAAAAAAAAAAAAAAAAAAAAAAACTCCTAAGTGGAAATTCCTTCATTTCAACTTGAGAGCTTTGAATGACCAAGATTAGGCTGAACAATTTATGTATCTCAGCTCTTCATCAGAGATGGAACTTGGGCAACCCTAATATATAAACACATGACATATCTAAAAATAAAGATAGAGATAAACTTGCCTTGGCGATTATACTTCAAAGCATTAACCATGCCTGCCTTGATCTAGGAGACACTCTGAAAGGATGGTTGCAAAACTGGACCAGGAGTTTGGGGTGTTTATGTCCTCTCATCATAGAAAAAAAGTCTCAAAACCCCACAAACCTGCTCTTCCCCACTCCAGAAGAAGAGAAATGACACGATGCATCCTCGCTCTTACTGAACCCACACGCGGAGACCGCCACAGTGCAGGAAACGGAGCAAGCTAAGAAACAGGAACTAAAAATGCCACTCATGTCTAGTTTGCTAGAAGGAGCTGAGCAAGACACTGCATTTATTAATAAATTCTATCTTATGGGGCAAACATACTAGAGTTTAACATAATGTAATTGAAAAAAAAAAAAAAAAAAAAAAAAAAAAAAAAAAAGCCCTGGCTAGAATGATGGAGGAAGTTAAAAATAATAGTTCAAAATAAGGAGAATCTTAAGGGATCCCAATAGTCCAAGGGTATGGTTTTAACAGCAAACATGGAACCTTCCACAAGCTCAAGATAATGAAAGCTACTCTGTTTGTACATTAAAAAATAAAAATTAAATCTCCATCAGGACATATTAATAAAACCAGCTTTTACCTGGAAAACGGGAACAACAGAACACTGTTCTGTCTGTCTATTCAAAGCATACGGGACATTAAAAAATTCATGATATATTACAGGAGAAAAATCTTCACTGCATAGGTCAAATTCTTGAGAAGAGCTGAGGGGCTCTGATGTGTTGACTATAGATATGTATTTACTTATATAGAGATGTATTTTTTAGGTTACATAGTATTTTCTAGGGTGTTTATTAATACAATTCTATTAACCTACTATGAAATAGGCAGCAAATGTGAATCATTGCTCCTCTAATATAAGATATTTGCATAAGATCAAAAAAAGAAGAAAAATTCACACCACTTCCACTTTAACTCATGAAAGTGTAGAGTAAAAATACTTCAAAAATGTCCAGGGTGAATAGAGGAAGAGCCAGATTTTATTTTTGTTAGCTGTTTTCTCCCAGTCTCCCTCTCAAACATTGTTGCCCAGTTTCAGACAAATTTGACAAAGGGCAGCTCTTGCTGAGACTGACTTCCAAAAGTGAAAAAGAGACTGAGCAGAGAAAAGAGAAAAATTAGTGATGCTGTTGAAGAAAAGCACCAAGCTTTCATGGAGCTCTGAACTAGCACACACTGACTCTTCCCCAGGTAGCAGGAAAATAAAAAAGGCAGATAAAGGTCATGAGGATCTAGGAGTACTTAAGGGTCAGGGTTGCAAGGCGCATCAGGGCCATGGACCAATACAAGAAAGAAACAGGCAAAATTTAGAAAGTCACAGGTACTAGGATCAGAAACTGCAGATGCCGTAGGGTTCTGGGACTCCTGCACAAGCTATGGGACTTGCACATCGGTAGCTCAGCTACCCACAGAACAACTTTTCCTTAGCAGAAGAAAAATTTGCAAATTTTGCAGAACAGATGCTAGTGGAGAGATTATTTTCACTTGTCTGTTTTTGCCCAAACTAGTGTGTAAAACCCCATAACCATCACCAAAGTTCACAGTTATCCCAGACCCATACCCCAATCTTTTTTTCCACATAATTACGTCTTGAGTACTGTTCCGTGTCTCATTTTGCTGCGCAGACTGTACCGCTCAGCCTTATTCCACTAATGATCATCGCTGCCCTTCAAGCTCTCTAGAGCTCTCACTTAGAGCTTTCTACCAGGTTGATAGCTGCCCATGCATACCTAAAAAGCTTTTATGAAATTTAAACCTCGAAAAAAATAAATCTGCTACTGTATTTTTGGCCAGTCCCTTTACATGCCAAATCATGTCTGCAACATATGCAAATCTAGTTTAAAGGAAGAGTTTACCATTACTTTTATCAGAAAACTGAAATATCTGACTATGAGCAAAAGTGGCAAGTTGCAAGGCCAGGAAGAGTAATTCAGGAGATAGAGACCTGGCTTTACTTGCAGCAACACAGAAGGGGCAGTTGAAATACTGCTGTACTAGGATAATTCTACATTTCTCACCAGCCAGTAAATACAAATGCCACCTCTGCTCCGCCATGAGTGTCACTTGGTTTCCTATTCCATTATAAAAATCAAGAAATATTAATGCTCAGCTTTCACTGTCTTTCTTGTATCTAAATAAGACGGTGTCTTAAGAAAGCAGAAACTCACAAAATTGTCAGTTGAAAACAAAGCATTAGGTTAATTTTAAAAAGTCTATACTTTATTTCTGTTCAATGCTGTTTTCACATCTCCATCTATGTTTAGCCTCAGCCTGTGAGAAGCGTTTAAAACCAGAGGGAACCATTCAGTTTTTTAAAACTTTTTTGATTCCTTAATGATTACTTTTCACCAATACTTTCAGAAACTTAAACAACAGCTTTTCAAATAATAATAATAATAATAAAAAAATGCTGGCACATGGAAATATTTTACTGGTTGGATTTCAGAACGTCTCTGAACAAGGTCCTAGAGCTTTTCCACTGGCCACGGGAGTCGGAGGGTTCTCTTCACTCTCTTCACCAAATAAGGCACAGTGTAGGTATTATTAACCATCAGAATAATTACTTGCATTGTTTTATTGTTCTAGTTCATTTTTTTCAGAAAATAGAAGTTTTTCTCTTTTGTTGAAAATAAAGGCCTTTTTTTTTTAAAAAAAAGGCTAATTTCAAGCACTTAAACACATCATTAAAACTCCTAAAAATAGAGAATTGTTTGTTTCTCTAAGTTTAGGGATTTTCTTTGTTTTAATGTCATCAGATATTTTCTTCCCTGTCTTTCAAACCAATAGAAGACAACTGTGTTTAACTTTCCACAGACATCTGATGCAACTGTTGCAAAATATATGCAGTACTAAGTTCTCAATCACAGTATTTATTCCCTGTTGGTTTATGATTGTCTTTTGACAAAACTCAACTACACAACTATCCTCATTCTTCGGTCAAGGCTCAAAATAAGCTGAAATTCACCTCCTCCTCCCCTCTCCAGTACCCAACCCTTATGTACCACAGTCCGAGCTTCTATCAAAACCCGGGAGCTCCTGCTAGCTGGAGTAGAGCTCTGGACAGTCCTGCGCACACAGGGATGCACAATTTTTCCAGCACCATAAAATTTGTTCCTTGCCCCAAAACAGTAGCTGAGAAAAGTACTCCCTGATTTAAGCCTGCAGAGGCTTCCTGACACACACAGGCGCCCAACCCCCTCCAAAAAAAAAAAAAAAAAGGAAAGAGGCACCCAGCAATTCACAGAGTTATTTCAATACCAAAAATAAAATTATTTTTATTGTCAATAGGGTACGGTCTGATCAAGGCAGTTTGTTTCTGAAGGAACTGATGTGACCTGAACTACACAGATCGAGATGGACCGTAATAACAGCACAACTGTTTACATATACAAGCTCATACTAGTAATTAGCAGGGAACTCATTTTTTAAAAGACTCAGTTATAAATATTATACTTTTTCCTCAATCATAAAATTAACTTCCCTTCTTTCAAATCACACCAGATAATTGCACTTCTGCACAGGCAAAAAGAGAAGCACATTTCAGCTCCCCTTTGCTCGCGGCTGCGGAGGAAAGCGCGATGGAGGCAGCGGCCGCGGCGAGCTGCGCCTCCGGAACGGCCTCGCGAAAGACAGTTGAGTGCTGAGGAGGGAGGGAAGGAAAGGAAGGGAAGTCACAGGCTTCCTGCTATTACGAGCCAAATTTAAACCCTTTCTACATCACAAGGGGCCCAGTTGTTGGCAGCAGCGCAGAGAGTATTTGGAATATTTGGTTGATACGGAGTCTTCATTACAGTTAAAAGACAGCTCTTCCAGGCTAAAGATGAAGCACTCGGGAAGGCTGCCATGGGGAAGCGACACTCCCGGTATTTAGGATATTACTGCGGGAATATGCCAGTCGATAGCACGACCAACGTGAGCCTTGCTGCGCGTGCTGGCTATGTGCTTCTAAAACCCCCATCCAGCAGAATTGGTGTGTAAAAAATGCTTTGCTTCTCCAATCCTTCTTTCTGCTCACCAGTGCCCCGGTGCTGCTGCTTCCCACTCGCCACCTTCACAATAGGAACAAAAAAATATTTCTGTCTCCAGCTTGACTACAGATTATAAAAGCAATGTCTTTTTTTTTTTTTTAATAACAGTCTTTACTGTAGTTAACTTGGCTAAAACTTTAACCACCTTCAAATTCACCTTAACATTGTTAACTATTAAGCACATTAATTACCTGGAACACTTGATTCCATATAGTTCCTCAAATAACTAATTAGCTAAAACAATCAAGGATTGCGATCCCAGAGGAAATCCCTCCGGTTTTGTACAACTCCAGAGATTTCACCATGTTAATTGCTACATTCCCGACCCAAGGCTAATTTCACTAAATGCACATGACAACTGTCCCTTCATCTATTTCGAGGGAGACTCTTAAAAGAAACAAATAAAAAATCCCCACACTCACTGAAGGAAGTTAGTGCATTTAGCCCTGGATATCCTGTTTAGTCACCAGAAATTAAAAAGAGTATTTGAGCAACACTAAGGAAAAACTTTTGATTCGCTCATTTTTAGCACACTGAACATCTTTCATGTTCAGATATTTCTCCTGCTCCAAATGTCCACTATCCCAAGGCAACCAAATTAAAGGCAACCATATTTTAGAAGGGACTTAGACCTGCTTTTCTGCCAAGCCACACGACCAAGCTGCAGCAACAGAAATAACCTAAAACTACATTTATGTACATGGACACTAACGGTAAAGAATGCCTCTTGCTGCCCAGCACACTGCAGTGCTCTCAACAGCGCTGCTGTTCATCACACCGAGTTCAGTGCTATGGGCACATGGTTGTGTTTGGTTCTAGAGCAGAGGAACATTTAAGAAGTAATGCCACTCTTTTCTTACCCTTCCTCCCCCTCCCAAAAAAAGCACACAAAAAAACCAAGCAACAACAACAAAGAATCCAAAACCACCCATACTCTTGCTAGCGCAATCTCCCATCATCCTTCTGTGAAATAAGGAAGGCAGAGAGGGAATAAATTGGGAAAAACAAACAAACAAACACACAAACAAAGTCCCCACACATCAGGGAAAGCAGAATAATGTATGGAGAAATTAGTTACTTTGGAAGAAAAATGCAAGTCATTTAAGGACTAGTAAGAAAATTGCAAGATCTCCAAAACACTTAAAAAGAGCCTTCCTCTTCTCCCTCCATGTAAAACCTATGCTATGATCTACTGATTATTTCTAGCAGTGAAAAAAATAAAACTAGATGACTTACAACATGTTTCCTGCATGTCCTGCACATTCTGCTTCTTGCTCTGTCCCGATTTTGACATGCCAATTAACGCTACAGCGAAAGCAGGGCAGGCAAAAGGACCGCAGGGCGAGAGGCCGTGGGGCAGGCTCTCGCGCAGCTCGACCACGGACGGGCAGCAGGGCTGCGTGGGGACCAGCAGCAAGGTGAGATCCCTCACGGCGAGCAGATTTGCCCCGTTATCCAGCTGCACGCGCTGCTCGGCCCCAGCCTGCAGCTGGGCAGCAAGAGCCTCCAAGGAGCCGCTGCTGCACCGGCCTCATCCCCTCGTGCTGCGCTGGCCGCGGCTCGGTGGCTTTGCCCAAGAGGAATCCCTTTTGCACTGATTTCATGTGCACCTGGATTGGGAAGGCTGTACATACACCATGTAATACCCCGTTCATACTGACCAACACCATCTCTTTAGCAGTATCTGTAAGTTCAGAAACTGTGTCGGTATGGATTGGTTTTGAAAGGTGCCAGGGATTCCCGACTTCTGCTTCTGTCAATGAATCTTTCACACAGCACATAGTGTTGAGAGTTGATAGGACAAAGTCAAATCCTACAAAACTTTTAAGCCATTAGAGCCTTTTAAGAGGTTTTTACTAAGAGGAGTAGTCAAAATAAGGGAAGACAACCTGTTTGAGTAAAGGGATGCAAGACTGGGCACTTAGAAAAAAAGGAGCTGTCTATGATAAAGAAAATATTCCCTACAGAGCAGAGCTAAAAACATGTAGCACAGAATGTAATTTGTTATGAATCAGTCTGAACTTTCTTCCAAAAGCCTGTGTACCTTATCCCGAACTAGCGTTTGGGGATTAGGAGGAAGTATTGTCCAGTCTCCTTGGCTAAACATTTAGCTCAGACATTCTTACTAAAGAATTAACTACTGAAAGACTAGTGAAAGCTTAGCTAATCTTCCCCAAAATACAGGATTTACAAAATAAATGATACTGACTAGAAGCTAAAATATGGTAATATAAAATTATAATGTTTGAAAACAAAAGATAAAACAGTAGTATCTGAAGTTATTAAACACAAATGCAGAATAAGCTTTGAAATTCCAGCACATAGAAATCAATCAGAATTAATTTAGCAGGTTCTAGTATACTCATATACAAAGACGGCTTGCAAGCATAAACTAACATCCAGAAGAATCTCTTCCCACTCCCTAGCAGGATTAGCTGAAAAGTTAGCAAACACAAATCTTCCTCAGACAAAAAATAGATTTTCATTCTCTAGCTTAATACCATTCTCTCCTCATGACTATCAAATAATTGAACAGATTTTAAGTGTAAACAAGAAAAGCTCTTAGGGACATAATTTAACACAATCATCAGGACAAGCAAACATAACAGAAGAAAAAAGAAAATCTGACCTATTACCCCAAAGCTTCCTTTTACAGTCTTACTTTGTGAAGATACAAAAACAAAAGCCTTATTTCCTTTAAATAAAGAAAATTGCATTCATTTTGTACACTGACAGGAGGCCTGTTTACAGCACTGTGAATCAATGTGCTATAGCAGAGGTAAATCAGTGTCAGCCATGTTGTGAAAGAAACTGCAGTTAAAAAAAAAAAAAAAAAAAACCTTAAGCCTTAATCAAGTTGGATATACAGAACTTGATATAAACCATTTTATACCATTAGCTCTTATTTATTATTGGTGCATGACTTCTTCCAGTTAATGTCTATTAATCTCATCTAAAAATACACATCCAAACTCTAGAGATCGTGAAACAGTAGCAAGAAGAAAACATGCCAAGATATAAAACAAAACCAATGGCTACTGTGTGGCTCACACATGTAAGGTAGGTTGTAAAGTGAAAAAACAACAACAGCAAAAAAAAAAAACAACAAATGCACTTACTCAGCATTAAATCCATTCACATGCAAGATCCTCATCTGTTTGACTATTGTGCTTTTACCGGATTCACCAGCACCTAGAAAATGAAAGTAAATCAATTTCAGAAGGAAGCATGACTGATGAAGGGACACGCTAGATTTTCTTCTTCAGGGTAAAATCCAGAAAGCTGATTTCCTCAGCACAAGAGTGAAAAGTGAAAGAAAAAGAAATAATTGTCACTGGAAACTTCAGTTGGAGCTAAAAATAAATGCCCAGCTCAAGTCATGTGTCAGATCTGACTCTTGGATCACTTCACTGTCCATTTTTCCAGTGTCAACGTTAAAAGCAGATTGCAAGGCTTAGAAGAAAAAAGGGGCAATTTAAACATTTTATAGAGGACAAGATAGCGAATAACAAAATCTGCTTGTGTTTTCACCACTTTCTGATGCAGAGAAAGACTGGAGGGAGACCATATTAAGTAGAAACATTTTTGTTAGATCCTTAAAACGTTTGAAGTTTGCCTGCAGTTATCATCACCCAGTCAAAAGACTGAACTGAAATCACACAAAGTAAAACATATGGATACCCACATCGGAAAGAGGCCGGCAACCCCTTCAAGCCTCCACCCACAAAGCTCCTGTTTCTCTAATTCGTGCTTTTGCACAACCTCCCATCCTCTCCACAAGGTCCAAACCAGCCGCTGGCTCAGCGAGAAGCACAGACCACCTCCAAACAGCCCCCTGACGCTCTCCTCCCATCCCCTCCTGTCCCAAGGGCACAAAACAAAGGAACAAATAAAAAACCCTACACTTTCCTCCAGCTCCCGTGAGCAGACGCACTCCATTTCTGCATGTTGCACCGCGGGGACCCAGCGTGCAGCCCACCCGTCTGCCTGGAGTGCCCATTTTGCCACACATGCTAAAACGGCTTGAACGGCGTTAATTGAACTGCTCCACGCTGCCAGATCAGGAGCTCTTGATATAAAACATTTTCTTTTTCCTTTTTCGTTAACTTTTTTGTTTTTGCCTGGGAAAACATAGGAAGATTCTCTTTAGCATCTCCCAGCTACTCCCTTATTCCTCTCGTTAGCCTGTGTTTCAGCAAGAGCAAACGTGTGTGTGTGTGGCAGAAGGGGCAGCAAGGTACGGTTTGTATTTATAGGATGCCAGGCCTCTCCTTGCACACGCCGACAGCACCGGCCTCCATTTTGAGCCTCATGTGCAAAACTCGGTTTTAGCAATAATATTTCAAAGTTCGCTTTTCCGACAGCCGCGCTCTCCTCTGCTTTCCCCCTTCCCCTCCTTCTCCCTCACAAATTCCTCGCAGCCCTGTTCTGCTCTCCATAAAACCTGTTTGCACGTTTTGCTGCCTTAGCACCAGGCCTTTTTTTCCTCTCTCCTTTTTGTTGTTGGCAGATGTTTGCAAGCACCGAAAGAGCAGTTTTTATCTACAACTCTGCATGCAAGCATTTCCCTCCTAACCTGCCACATTATAATGTTCATACCGCGTCCCTTCCCCTCCCCTTCAGGCACACTGCACCACGCGAGAGAGACAGGCAGCAAAACCAATCGAGAGCGCGAGTGGCTCCAGCTAAGCCGGAGCCGGGGTCCTCTCACAACCCAGAATTATTCAGCAAGAGTAGTACGTGCTACACCAGGAGACCTCCATTCAGAATAATGACATCTCAACTGCAATGCTAAATTATATCTTATAAATAAAAGCACTAGAAGCCGAAATCTTTACTTAGTTCAAAACCAGAGGGAGATTGTTGTTGCTTTTACTATAAACATATGCAGCTTGGCATTGGCATACCCGGGTTCTCTGGATCTGATACAACATCAGTGAACCAAAATTAAGTATTATAAACAAATTTCAGAACGAGACGATTTCTATATTTGGCCACCCGTTAAGGCCCTGCTCTCACAGACAATTCTGCACACGTTTAACTTCACCACCAAGGATAGTTCCATTAATTTCAGTGAAGCTCCTCAAAGCAGAACAGGGAAGCAGGTAGACGACTGTAAGAGGAGGGCCTAAAAACAGTGCTGCAAATCCACCAAAAAATTACTTAGCTGTCCTTGTCATTTGAATATGATGTAAAGATATTAATACTTTGTATTTACAAAGCACTTTTTTATTATTCCATGTGCTTAATAAGCAAACATAAAAAAAAGCNGCAAATCCACCAAAAAATTACTTAGCTGTCCTTGTCATTTGAATATGATGTAAAGATATTAATACTCTGTATTTACATAGCACTTTTTTTATTATTCCATGTGCTTTATAAAATAAGCAAACATAAAAAAAGCTCATATCTCCATTTTTTTTACCATTAAATTTATGGTTTGGATTTTGTACCGTGCATGACAGCTACTGCTAGAAACCATAACACTAGAACTATCACATGAAAAGATACACACAGAGATAGTCTTAGAGTCATCATTAAATACCACAGTTTTTATTTATGGGCATCTGAACTACGCTGCAGTTACCAAAACCATGAAAAAATAAGAGGTGGGGGGGAAAGCCCAGTGAGAGCCGTCATGATTCTGGTTTCGAGATTCCATCTCTTAATAAAATAAGCATTCTGACAGTATATAGCTTTCCTGTATATAGTAGTGTTTAGCCTGAATTTTGGTAGGCCAATTTCCCCAGGACCTAAAATCCAAGCTTTTCTGTCAGAAGATCTCTGCTGGAACAGTGGCAGACTTCTCACTGCTGCAAGTACTGTTACAACCCTAGTTATTTTTCCATTTATGTTAAGCTTCTTTCTTAAATTAGTGCTTAGAAGATTTGACCAGGAAGAGCACGCTTGGAAACCCACACCCGTTAAAATGTTATTTTTTTAAACAGTGTTGTTTCACACCCGAACCGGCTCCGTTTGTGAGGCCTAACCTCTCCCCTATATTAAGAACCCCCCATAACGCTAACAAAGAGACCCCCGGGGCCACCAAAGCAGCGAACGGCTCACAAACACACCTTGTTTTAAAAATCTATTTTAAAAAGATTTTAAAATAATCAGTCTGAGAAGCGTGTTCTTGCTCGCACTTCACTGATAATTTTTGTACCTTCCTGTAACGCATAAGCCGCGTTTCTAAGCGCGTCTGGCGGACGGGAGACACGACACGTGCGGGGCTCCTGAATTACCCCTTAAACCAGCACCTGGGCCGCGCTCCGGGCGTTCCCGCCCGCTCCTGGCGCCGCGCACGCGAACGTGACGGGGCCGTCCCCGCGGCGAGACCCGCTCCCTCGGCGCCGCCGC
>VWPW01028648.1:56827-114666 GCA_013389825.1 Crypturellus undulatus | reverse complement strand
CCTCCGCCCCGCTCCCCTCCGCGGCGAGGGCAGCCGCGGCCCCCAGCCCCGGCGCCGCGCGGCCCCCTCCTTACCCAGCAAGAGGAGCCGGTGCGTGGCCCTATAGACCTGCTTGTCCTTCTGCAGCTGCTTCTCGATTTTCTTGTTGGCCTCCCGCTGCGCCTTCTCCTCGTTGCGCTGATCCTCCGTCTTGCTGTTGCCTAAACAGCCCATCTTGGGCAGGGGGAGGCAGGGGACGCGGGGCGCAGGGACGGCGGGCGGCTGCCGGGGGGAGGGAGGCAGGGGGGCAGGGAGGCTCTCTCCCGGGCTCCCTTCTTCTTCCTCCTCCTCCTCCTCCTCCTCCCCCCTTACTCGCTGCTGTGGCTGCCGCTGCCCAGAGCCAGAGACATGGAGGGAGACGAGCCCGGAGCCAGCCGAGGGGGGGGCCGATGGCGATGACTTTGCTGCTGCCGCCGCCGCTCCGCCGGCCGGGCCTCCTCCCCGGCAGCTGCAGCTGCTCCCCGCCCCCCCGCGCCGATCCCCTCCGTGCACCTTTCCCGGGGGGGGGCTCGGCTCGGCTCGGCGCCGCCGGAGCCGCGCGCGGGGCTCTCCGCGCCCCCGGCCGCGCCGCCGGCTCCTCTAGGCGGAAGAGAAATCCNCCGCGCGCGGGGCTCTCCGCGCCCCCGGCCGCGCCGCCGGCTCCTCTAGGCGGAAGAGAAATCCCCCCCCCCGCGCGGCGCGCACGCGAAAAAATCCAGCTTCGGTGCCACCCCCGAAAGGAAAAATAATAACAATTATAATAATCCTCTGTGGATCCAAGGCGCGGGCTGCGGGCACGGAAACCTCCCCGGCTCCGAGGATCGGGAAATGTCTCTTCCTCGCCTCTCCCCCCGCGCCGGAGGCCCGGAGCAGCCGCGGGGCGAGCCAAGCCCGGCGGCAGCGAGTCCCTTCTCTGCTCGGCCGCGGGGCTCTCCTCCCTCCGCTCGCTCTTCTGCCGCCGCTTCTTCCTCCCTAATGGGTGTTTTTTTTTTTTTTTCCCCGGCCCGGCCCCCCGCCTTTTTTTTTTTTTTTTCTTTTTTCTCCTCGCTGCTGCTTTTTTCACATTAGGTTTCCAAGCTGCTCAATCCTCTTGGCAAACAGTGGGGGTGGGGGGAGAGGGGGGGAAAAAAAAAAAANAAAAAAAAAAAAAAAAAAAAAAGCGCCCGGTCGATGTCTCCCCCCCGGAGCACAAGCCGTCCCTCAGCGGAGGGCTCTTCCCTGCCTTATTTCCCCTGCTCTCTCCTGCATTTCTGCTGGCTTTTTTTTTTTTTTTTTTTTTTTTCTCCTTCCCCCTCCGGAGCTCCGGAGGAGGCAGCGCGGCGGGTGGGGCAAGCGCGGCCCTCGCTGCACGCCGGGAGCGGAACCGCTCACATGACGGGCGCGTCAGCCCGCGCCGCCGCCGGCGCCCTCTTCGAACCGGGCCCGCACGGAGCGGCCCCGCCGCGGGCTGCGCTCGGGCTCGTCCCGCTTTGCCGCAGGGCCCGGGAAGCGCTTGGGTACAGCGGCCTTTGGGAAGGGCTTTCTGTGATGGAAGCACTGCGGAAAATACAGAAATTACGGCACTAAATACGGGTGTTCGCTCCGTGGCTGAACTTCACATCTCCCCACGGTTACCTAAAGATAGGCCTGCAGATCCCGATACGCAGGAAATCATCCCGCTCTGGGTGATTCCAGTCCGTTTCCCGACGGCACTGGGCAGCTCCCTCCGCTCCTGCTCGACCCACGGACAGGCCCACGGAGCCCCTCCAGCGGGGCAGGCGCAGGAGTCGGGCAGTGGCACAGGTAAAACTGTGAAGGATTTGAAGGATCGGGCTCCATTCTCATAGTCCGTTATATCATGCTCTCCTCACACACAAAACTGCAACAACAAACTGTTAGACAAAAGGGAACCCATTCATTGGAATGAAAAATGGAGGTGTTACCAAATAATAACAGTGTACAGGCTAACAACAGTTCCAAACCGAAACCGGAAAATCAGCAAACATGAATGGTCATACACCAGAAAAGAACAAGGCTGGTAATGAAGAATGTTTTTCCTCCCTCAAAGTACTTAATTAGCGAGGATTGCTTATATACCATTTTTGTATGACTGCTTACAAACTTTCTATATTTGCTATTATTGTTTCCCGAGATTACTGAAAATGTGTCTCCTACAAATTATTTATCTTCATTTGCAAAATGGTCATCCCCATTATTCCAGTGAGCACAACTTGTTCAGTCACCAGTTCCTTTATTTACAACCACCTACAGTAAAATAATTATGTGAATACTGCAAGCAACTAGAAAGTCAGGTAGTGTCACTGGATATATCTATTTATTTGCCCTTCCTTAAAGAGCGGTGACCTCCAAGGAGTCAGGAACACCACTACCAAACCTTGGTCTTCATGGATTTATTGGGATATTCAGTACATTTTAGATGCCACAACTTTGGGGTACACAGAGTACAAAGTTGCTATTGACTTCCCCTCGAGTTGGTTTAGGCCAAGAAAGTCTTTAAAGGTCTTAGAGGGACTTGGCTTCCCAATGTGCAGATTCACCTGAAGCAAAGATGATGTGCACTCTTGCATCTTCTATTTATTTGCATTGTTTACATGTAATATGTGTTACTGAAATATATTTTAACTGGGGTATTTACAAGGTATAAATCAATATAGCAGAATTCAGACAGAAAATTAGCCTCATTGCTTCTTCTTATGGTAAGCGGTATGAAGAGAATGCAGAAATGCCAGTACCTGCCACCTGCTTCGGCAGGGGAGAGTGTCCCCAGCCTCCAGGCTCTGCTTCGGTGTCACCCGCTCTCAGGTGTGGGGGAAGGGGGAACATTTGGGCTGCAAAGTGATCACTGCTGGATTCACAAACAAGACAAGAATTGTTGCTGGTGGTATGCAAAAGGCTAAAGTCCCCATGAACTGTGCGCAGAGTTGACTTAGCAAAAGGGAGCAGTCAAACACATGCCGAAGTATAAGCTGAAGACTGTGTTATTGTCATGTAAACGCCATTGTCCATCAGCCTACTGAGGGCTGCACGGAGCATCAGTGCCTCTGGGCCCCGGTGTTGGAATTGCCACAGCCACTGGGTTACAGCAGCCGCGCAGGGTNATGAACTGTGCGCAGAGTTGACTTAGCAAAAGGGAGCAGTCAAATACATGCCGAAGTATAAGCTGAAAACTGTGTTATTGTCATGTAAACGCCATTGTCCATCAGCCTACTGAGGGCTGCACGGAGCATCAGTGCCTCTGGGCCCCGGTGTTGGAATTGCCACTGGGTTACAGCAGCCGCGCAGAGGCGCAGGGTTCCTGCAGTGCTGTTAAACGGGGCACCCGTACCCTTGAACAGAGCCTGCAAGACGGTAGTTGAAAAAAACGCACAGCTGATTTACTTATGGAACCAAGATTTAGCTCACTGTATGAAAAGCATTATTAAACCGTTGAAGTGTTAAAAGCTGCAGAACACAAAGAAACCCCTTCTTGAACCTTTCAGCACACACATATTTTTTTTTTTTGGTCTTTCTGAAATATGATATGACCCAAGAAGAAGGGTGTTCCAACCATACTGCACAAACCTCCCAAACTGGCATTTTGTTGTCGTTGTTGCTGTTTTTTGGTTTTCCATGTTTTCTTTTTTTTTTTTTTTCTGATGCGGTACTGACTAGGAGAGCATCCTTCGAAGAGCGAATGTGTGAGCTTCCGTCTTGTAAACATCTGTGAACTTTGGCTTCACTAGACAATTCCCATCGGAAGGATAAGCACATGCAAAATCTGACCCCTAAATTGTTTGTGAACATTTTGATTTGCACAATTTGAAAGGGAGATGCTGTCCCCTTTTTGTAGTAAAGCTCACTTTTAAGGAACCTACATTCTCAAGAACAAGAAATGTGAAGATGAAATAACTATATGTATGGCCATAGTGCCTATAATGTAACAAAAATGTAACTACTTGAAGGCTCAAGATCTTTTTATATTTTAAAGAATCCTGCTGCATATTCAGCAGAGAGAGCTTCCCATATTGCAAGATAATATGAATGCAGAAATGGCTGAAGGAAACATAAAATGGCTTATTGTCTCAAGGAGACATAAGATGCCTTATAAGCTCAGTCCTGCACTATTTAAATTAATGGGATTAGATTGTGAGCATTTGACACTTGCATATGAAACCCAGAATCACTCATGCTCCCTTCTAAGTGTAAATATAACAGCAAACAACCTCAAATTCTATTGCCATTTTTTGCGTATCTAAAATATGTGCAAAGATGCTGACACACCATCACACATCTAGTTTATGGATTTTATAACAGGAAGTTTATTTTGGTGGTAAGAAACAACATTCTGTTGTTTTACTTCACAAATCAGAAAATATCTCACAAGAAGAGACATCAGTATAATTTGAGATTAATAACATTTTAACTGAATATTTATAGGGAATTTGTGTATTGTAAAGTTGCACATACACCACAAAGGTATGGACCTTTTCATTCTATTTGACAACTTTACTTAATAGTTTTGTAGTTCAATTGGTCCAATATTTTAAGAAAAAGGTCAAATCTTTTAGCTTTTTTTGTTTTCTGAAAAAAAGAATTCCATTGCAATCGATTCCTCCATCCCCACTCCATAGGTTGCCTCAGAAATAATTATCTGGTTGTCTGAGATCGAGGGAAGGTTTGTAACAATAACCCAATCCTGCAAATAAACTTTTACTCCATTCAGCTGACTAGTCCCACTAAAGTACATAGTTTATTTGGACTTGACTCTTTCTAGCTAGGACAACCATATTAGCTTAATTTGTAAATGGCTAGAAAAAATCAGATATAAAATAGAACTAGAATATCAATGCCAGTGAAAGGGAGACAGAACTTGTTGAAAAGTTCACAAACATAAACTGGAAAATGTAGATGTAACATTTGTTATGTTCTTAACTGACCAGGTTTTGATACTGTTGAAAAAATACTTTTCAGACTCATCCTTGGGGATACACTTTTTTCTTCTTCCTTTTTTCCCTCTCTAAATGGGTAAAACTCAGCTTACAAACCCAGGCTGCATCAGTTAAACTCTCAACTGATCAGAGTTAGGTTCTGCGCTCATGAGAGTTACCCTCTGTTTTTATGGGTGACTGAGAGATCCAGGTCCTTCTCTCAACACAGAAACCATCCAAATCCTCCAGGTTTTCAAATGCCCCCATTTAGTAGTCACATTTGTTGGGAAGTCGATGGCACCAAACACTCTCGCCGTCCCAGCCCACAGAAAAAAGGAGCAGTTATGTACGAGTTTCCCATGGGACACTTGTATTGTTAGCGGGACTGTCCACAGCTACACGACCTCACCAAATTTTGGCAGCGGAGGTGGGACAAGACCAAAGTGCTCATTTGGAAGGGCAGACACAGCCTACATCACGCTTGAGCATCCCTTAGCAACCCGACTCAAATGGCATTGCTGCTTCCGAGGGGGCTCTGAGCCCTCCCTGCCGCGGGCACTGCCTGCCTCTGTCCCTGCCACAGCTGAGGAGCGACAGCAGGGAAGACAGAAGCAGCTCACAAACTAAAGCTATAGGTGTGATCCTAACGAGGCAATTTCCTTTGTTGCTGTTTATAAGATGGAAATAGCTTATTTGCAACAAGTCCTTTTGAATGAAATGACCTGCTAAGGTTTTCAAGAAACTTAAAGTACAGGAAAAAAAAAAATGATGAACCAAGTTGTATTAGAAAGGTGCAGAAGAAGTTCCACCTGTGCATCGCACCTTTGAAGATTCTAATTTTATTCAGAAATAAGAATAATTGTATTTTTTTCTAAAGAGGACTACATTACTTAATGTATTGTTTTGTTGCCTTTAAAATTCACAGTGCTACAGTTAAGCAGTTCTAAGGGACCTCTTTTAAAATCAAGGACTATTTCTGAGATGGATTGACTCTTTCAGTTAAAGGCATTTTTTAATATTGCACACTGCATATTTTTATGCATCAATATTTCTCTATTCGAAGTCCCTTAAAATTTTTAGCATTAGAATTCAAGAGACTTCGTTGTGTGCCATAGAAGTGACTGGTAGCTGAGTATCAGACCTATTAATATCAGTGTATTTAATCCCCAGTAAACTTAGTCTTTCAGTTAGTCATACATGAGGATTAGTTAAGGCTCTGATTTAGACTCAGATCCATTTTTTTTTTTTTTTTTGCATTTGCATTTGCTTTAAACATTAAAAACAGCTCCTGGGGCCTCTTGCAATGAATCAGGTCTGCTGCTTACGTTTTCCTTAGATGGAGGCATCCTCCGCAAGCTATTGTTGTCGTGCAGAATCCTTTGGACTCTTAAACTTGGTGATAAAAAAGGGAGACAGTTTCAAAGTCTCCAAATTACCCTTTGACCTGCTGAACAAGGAACCCTTAAGTAATCTCAAACCCGTTTAAAGGAGAAACAAACAAATTAAAGCCAAACAATAATCTAAAAAGGAAAAACAAAGCAAACAGATTGGAAATGGAGCAAGAATCCAGCGTGGCTGTTTTTTTTCTTCAGTTGCCTCCTTTGCAGTTGCCAGAACAAAACTCACTTTAAAAAGTATTAAAAGGCAAACAAGGTTCAAAATTAAACCATTATCAATCCAACGCAGAGAGGGCAATCCAGGCTCATGGAGCAGAATGACAAGTTTGTGTCTCGGAAAAGAGCTAGCCTATCTGAGCAGAGGAGGCTGAGCATTGTCAGGGAGAAATTAATGCACTGCTAATATATTCAATAAAGAACAAACAGAAAACACTTAAGTACAGATACTCCAAAACAAACAGAATGAAAAGGAGATACTTCCCTCTCTGGCAAAGCAGAAGAATTTTTCCATACAGAAATTCTAAACTTGAGAGGGATTTTTGTTTTGTTTTTAAATAAAAACAAGCCCAAAGTCTACTAATAGAATTAACCAAGACCTTCCTTGAAACCAAAGGAAAAAAGTCTGGCCTCTCTCCTCTTTCTTTTAAGCTTTTCCTCAAAATCATTAAAGGAGATTGTGAGGAATTCACAGGATTACAGAGATAAAATACTGAACAGTAGCTATTCTCCTACTGGCTTTTCTTATGTTCTTACATTTTTTTCATTATATTTTTCTTATTCTTCACACATTCTACAGTGTACTTCTATTAAAGAAAAAATCCCCTATGTAGCAGTCCCAGCACATCATAGCCCCCAATTCAGATTAACCCCCAAATCGGAGCAACTCCCTTCTCAGACGTCCTTCCAATGTTTGTCAATACTCGCTCCATACCTACCCCCCACTGCATGCTTTTTTAGTGGAATTACTCTGTTTTGATTGTTCTGCTTATGGCACGAAACCCACAGAGGCACAAGTCGGGGGGAGCTTCCTAAAGCTCGGGCCGTGCTTAGCTCCTGCGAACAGAAGCCCAACTCCCAAGTCCGGCTTCTCCCGCCAGGGAGGTGGTCGGGGAAGGGGGAGACTCCCGCCTCTCCGGCCGCGGGTGCCAAGCGCGGCGCGGACCCGGGCGCCGATTCCCGGCGGAGCGGGGGGAGCGGCCGGGAGCCAGGCCCGCGCGGGTGCCCCTGCTCCGCGCGGCCGCGGCCCCCGCACTCCTGCTCCTTACTGCCTTCGGGAGCGCAACAGCAAGGGGAACAAGAGGATTTTTAAAATAGTTTGTGTTGTCGCATAGGTTTGGATGTGCTGGAAACAATCCTCTCCTTCTTTTACATTTTTCCAAACAGAACTATATTCAAGCTTTCACACTCAAAATAACGGCATTTCAGTGTCAGCAACCACAATACTCCCAGTACCAGGAGCCATTATTAAAGATGATCTGCAAGGGAAACAGAAATGTGATTTTGTTTCTTTGCACTGCTGAAAGCCTGAGTGTGTTCTCTTTCAGAAAGGATATTTTCTCCCATCTTCCTCTTTACACAGAAAAATGCTAAGCCCAAAACCTAAAATTACATACAGACACAATTATAGAATAGGGGTCTTTTGTACCCTATTTTTCCTGGAAGACTCTGGTTGTCTGGCAAACTAACAGCATCATTACGTCTTAAGCGCCTTGATGTTGAATTAGAGTGCCCCATGTACCCTAGGGCAGTTCAGAATTTAGACACTTTTCCAGTGTTCCAAATAAGCCTTTTGGGTGTCTTTTTTTGTCTTAAATTCTAGAGATGTGCATAAATCAGTCCATTGTCTCGAAGCCTTTAGGTGCGGAATGAAAGATTCCCCTTGTTGCTCTATCTCGGACTCAGCCCGTGCCAGGGCTGCGGGCGCGAGGCAGGGCCTGTTCCCGGCTCCTGCTCCGGCAGCCTCAGAACCTGGGGCCCAAAACAAGGATTTTTGTCTCTGTCACATTAAAAACAGCCGAAGTGAGGAATTATCCCCTCTCATGGACCAAGTGTGGGGGGATGCCTTCAGCATTCCCTCACCTCTGTTGAAATGTGATGTCTACATTCAATCTGCTCCTACCCTCTCAGAAGTCAACCGAAATGCCAATGGAAAAGAGGTGAGCTCTGGCATTAAACACTGGACTAGGATTCAGGAGACCTGATCTAACACGGATCATTCGATCCAGCACAGCCACTGAGCTGTGCATGACCTTGGACAAGTCATTTCCCCTTTTTTTCTGCCTCTTTCTTTCCAACTGTTTTATCTGCCTTTCTCACACAGGTTGTAAGTTGTTTACTTCCTATGTGTCTGCACTGTATCGAGAACCAAGGGGCTCCGATCTCGTCTCTGGCCTTTTAAGCCTTTCTGTAACACATTCCATAATAAAATAATTATTTTAAAGGGAAGTGATTTTAATAGACTGTCTTCTTTTTATTAACACCTATTTAACTCAGACATTCTCAAGAACATTAAATGAAAAAATGAGTTCTGTTAAATATTGAATGCTGTTTTTCTTAAGTGAAAATGCTGAGAAAGCTGCTAGTATTCTTTCGAGTCTTTCTCCCTCGGGCCCTGCAGCAACATCAGGGAAAACCCAAACCAGCATGCTTGCTACATTCAAAGTATCAGACAAAGATACTTTTTACTTTGAAATAATAATAATAAAAACCCTCCTGCATGGTTTCAGTCTTTCTCTTTACACTATAAAGTACTAAATAGGGCAGAAACCCAGTGGTGTGTTCTTTCGCAGGTCACCTCCAGGTTTGCTTTATGCTCTTTGGTATTACAATAACGAATTTGTTTTTCCATTGCTCTGTGCATGCTCGCTCGTCTCACCAGGAGTGACCTACTCACTTCTGAGGCAATCGGCTCTTTACAGCTTAGTCTGTGTAAACAGAGCAAGTTTTTGCAGCGGAGCCCCGGTCCTCGGCGTCGCGGAGCACATTCCAGCCTCGCGGATTTGAGGGAGCCGGCAGGGTGCTGGAGGGTGCCACATGCTGCAGGGTTCCTGAGCTTGCTGCAAGCCCCGTGTGAACGAGCGCGGGCGCGAACATCAGCCCTGCTCGCTGCTAGGAGCGCGGCTGGGCTGGCAGAGGCTTCGGGGGAACCCACCCTGCTCCCGCAGAGGCTGGAGAGCCAGGGTGGCGCAGGAACGCAGCGAGGGCAAGGAATCCGACGGCATTTACCCTGTTGTCACCACCACGACTGCCTCCAAGCTGCAGTGTCCAGGCCAAGCCACCCCGCGGCTCCTCGGCCAGCCCAGGAACGAGACTGTGGAGCAGCCGCCGGCCCTCGTTCCGGAGCGGGATGGGGAGCTGGGACGCAGGGCACGCACCCCTCAGCCCTCTGCACTGCAGCCCGCTCGCAACAGGGCCGAGTACCCCCTAGCTCAGGGCAGAGTGAATGCAGAGCCCTCTTAAGAGGCTGCAGGTCTCACTCTAGACACAAAATATACACCCATATTTATTCTGAACATTTCTCTCTATGAATTAGTGTTACTAAGGACTTTACTGACTCCATACGCAGGAGCTAAGGAAGATTTTGTCCAAGAAACTACTTTCAGAGGAAGTGCCAGGCAGCCACATTATTTGTTTTGTTTAAAATGACTTCAGTCTCGATAATGTCCCTTTATATCAAAACTACACATGTGCAGAGCATGCACAGTGCTGTGTGGTATGAGGCACAGAGGAAGGTGTGGATTTAATTTCTTTATTGTGAATACCATAGTGCTGTAAAGGAGAATCCTGGCCGACAGGGTGAAATAAAGCCAAACTTGGAAAGGATATTTTGGGGCCTGAAGTTCCTGTATTGCCTTTTAGAATGCAGTGTTAAATTCTGTATTCCTAATCCCCTGGTCTGTCTGGACCATCTCATGAACAGACATGTGTATTATCACAGAGCTGAGCAAGCACCTCATAACGTTTTCCATTAATATTCATTTGAAAGAAAAATGGAGTTAAGGCTTCCTGTTTTTCCTTTCCTTGAGTAAGGAAACTGGTTGAGTTTATAAATTCATGATTCTGACAGGCAAAAGGGGCAATCGTGACCTACTGAGAATATATCTCTATCAAAATGAAATGAATGTGGAAATCTCCCTGACTATAAGTTTTATGTTATATTCTCCATGCAGGATTAAAGCATCTGTTTTGCTGGAGGGACTTGGTATCCAATCGAAGGACCATGGCCACAAAGCAGAAACTGAAGAATCATAAATTACTCACTCTGACCATATTCCAACTTCCAGCACAGAAATAAGAACTAACTCTTCTCCACCCTAAGAGCTGTCTTTCAGAGAGATAGAAAAAAAAAAAAAAAAAAAAAAGAGAAAGAAAAGTCTCCAGACCATGAAAGAGCCTGGTGCCAGCACACAGAGGACAAATGAAGAGAGAAAGTAGGAAGAAGTGATGAACACAGGGCTACCTACTAATGCAGGACATCAAAACTAAAGATCAGCCTGTGCAGAGACACGTAAGAACGTTATTTTTCAGAGATCTCTATATGTTTAGTGCTAGTTAAGGGTAATGACAAAGGCTAAGAAATTCCTAGTCCAAGCTTGCTTGCCTGGGATTAATAAGGGAATTCCCATTGCCACAGAAAGCTGAAACTGAGGCATTATTACACTGCAAAATGAAGAACACAAAGCGCTGAAGCAAAGCTTTCAAAGAAAATGGACTACAGGACCTCACCGTCCCCAAGGGTGTATGCAATACGTGAGGTCTGGTTATAGAAACACACACAAGAAACCTACAACCAGAAGAGGCTCGTACTGCAGGTGAGAGGCAGCAGCAGGACACGCAGGCACTGGCTGGATCCAGATACAGCAAACTGTTCTGCACGTGCACAGACTGTGTGCATGCACAGAGGACGGCAGGTAAAATGTGAGAGCAATAATCTAGCTGATTTGAGACCTCCTGCCCTAGTAACAATATGTAATTGTTATGGTCTATTAATACCTCAGCAAGAAATTTTTATGGCAGCAAGATCTCATGTCTGGACAGAGATACGTTGTGAATGAATCATTAGTGACTCGCTTGGAGACCTGCACTGAAGAGCACTCCATGGTGCAAGCCATGTACCTGGACACATCAACAGTTAAGGTACTGGAGACAGTTCCTTATGTACATTACCCCAGGGTATACTGTCTGTGAGAAACTCTGGTTTTCCACTAGCATCACTAGAGAACTATGAAAAAAAGTAATATATGCTGAGCAAAAGAACCTCTTAATCATAAAGACCTTTGTCTTAAAATAAAAGACAATATCAAACAAACAACAAATAAAATATTTTTACATAAGTAACAAATACATGAAAACAGCAAATAGGCTTAAATTCATCTCCTGCCCTGATGTTACCATTACATTAGTTTGCATCTGCTCTCTCTAGAAAGTCCTATGTCTTTGTGAGAAAACATCCCTTCCCTAATAACCTGAATAATCTTTGTTTTGCTCCTGTCCCAAACTACTAACCAGTTTCCCTGCAAAGTGGTCACTGGCTTAGATTCTCTTGCTCAGCTATGGTCAATGATTTCCAGTTTTCTCACCTGCCCTCCTGGAGGTTCTCCTCTCCTTGGCAAGGACGTAGGGCATGTTGAGCACAGGCATACATGTAATTCAGCACAGAGGTTACAGCACAGGACGAAGGAGTCAGTAAAGGTTAAGGTGTTCTCGAAAATTGTCTTCTCAAAACCACAATTGGACTCATGTATGCCCCCAAACAATCATACATTAGCAATTATAATGATCTTTAATTAAAAAAAAAAAAGAAATACGTTGCTGTTCTTATAGATAAGGATCTGTAGAAATACTTGTATAGATGCCATGAGAGTCTATTTTTCAAAACTACATTTCACTGAGGGAATATTTAACTACCTTACCTACATTATTCGAATGCTCCCCTAAAGTGAACTTCTTTGAAGTTTTCTTATTAAAAAAGCTTTAAAAATTAAGCAGTTTGAATTATTTTTCTATGAACCATATAATCTTCTTAAGCAATGAAAAGTTAACTTTAGCTCAAGTCATTCAGCTTGAAAAAATACAAAAAAAGCAGCAGTTTCATGTGTCTTGCCCTACTTTTTCTCTAAATGTAACATCGAACCGTTGATCGTTGTCATTTTTCATGGTAAAGCTTTCTGAATGTTTATAGCCAACAGAATCTGGCTTTTATACTGGAAAGTCTGTTATATATAAGTCATTCTCGGTTATACCTTCAGTTATAACTGAATTATAACTTCAGTTATAACAGTCATTAATGCAGCTGATTCTTAGGAAACTTTATATTTTAGCAACTAGTCCAAGTTCTGGTACTGCATAATGGAAATGTGTATAACACATAGCATAAGAAAATTATACATTGGAGATACCATATATTTTAAACCAGAAATAAGCAGCAGGCTAAATTCACACATTGTTCTTTATATGAGTATTAGTTGTCTTATGTTTTATTTTCAGAGCACCATGATCATCTAACTGCATTTTGTAGTTGTGTGAAAGTTATTTTATAGAGTGCAGCTACCAAATATTCAGTCAGATCAATTAAAGAAATGATGTCGGGTTGTGGCTTGGATCCTAGGGCCACACAAGACTAGAATTTAGGTTTGGATTCTATAGCTCCCAAATTGCCCTTCAGAGATTCCATCTCTGTCCAAACCAGAATGAGAAAAAAAATCCCTTTCTGGTTTTTAATCCTACTCAGACTGAAATACTGGAAGCAGGTTAATATTTATGAACAAACAGACGTGGCCCCTTGCCACGTGCCATATTAAGATGCCATATTTAGCCCTTCATTCCCTAATACTCAGGCATTTAACCTGTTTCTTTCAGCCCTCTCATCCATTTCCAGTGGACTACTCACCAACATGGCTTTGTCTTCTTTATTTCTTTCTTCCATTTCTGCTAGCTATTTTACAGACCATTAATGTTGCTCTTCCATGGTGCTGGGAATAGAGCCCGTTAGTTAACTTGCACTCCCTCTACTGTCTGATGTGCTTTGCAGCAACACAGCAGTATCACAGAAACTGCAATTTCTTCTTGGCTGAAAGGTCTATTATTTACTATAATGTGAAAAGTTACTCTGTTACATTTCTAAAATGAACACTTAGAAAAGTAGACAAAATTAAGATCTTAAATACATAGACCTTCAATTAGCGTAACACATATCTAGAACTCCATATATTAGAGACATACTGTCTTCATCTTATGGGGTTGCCTAGTGAAGCCAGGCAGCCAAATGAAGTAACTGTGGCAGCTAGGATAAAATATTTTGGCATCAAACAGTTACCACTCCCATGAAATCTGTGTCCATTCCCTCTTCTCAAAAAGATTGGGTCCTTTAAATTCTAATTATTAGACCAGACAAATCACCAGAAAGAGAAGTGGGGATCATGTTCCATGTTCTGACTGGCAGATTTGCACTGTGCTTAGAGCCAGGACAACATGGAAGTTTCCCATTGTTTTTTTTTTGCAAACACAGATCTAGATGGGAAAGACAACCTCCAATTGCAACTAGAACCTCCTATGAAGGAAGGTCTCAGAAGCCTGGAAGGGAGAAGGAGCCTTGGGACCCAGAACTGCATCTGGATCAGCCTGTAAAGCGCCACAGCAGCTGACCTGCTGGCCTCGTGGCACACATTGTCACAGGCTCACACTGGAGGTGCCTAGCAAGCAGGATCCTCTCCAAACACTGAGGAGTTTCAACTAAAATAATTGCCATGACTTCTGTTTTCTTCAGATCTCATCTGACTATGAGGTCCCCATGGATATGCAGAACACCTGTGTGAACGAGCAGCACAGGTCTGTGTGTCCAGCCTTCCAGATGAGGCAGCTACCTGCAAAACGCACACGTTCTGGTGAACACACCTGACTCACCGCGCATCCTGCACAAAGACTGCCTTCGCCTTGCCATGTGATGCCACAACAAGGTGACATCTGTAAAGATCATTGGTGGTGTGAAAAATAGAAAAGATGATGCTTTGCGTAGGTTATCAGTCAGCATCACTGTACAAGTTTATCTTAGCAAGCTGAAACTGAGCACTGAGCCTAAGGCCACAGAGCAGCTGACGAACGGCCCCGAGGCCGTCTCTCTGTGCCCGATGCCAGCGCAGAAGGTAAGTTGTGATTTGCCTCTTGTGGCTCCTGAACACTCCCGGTGAACTTGCTACCTCTGCGAAGAAGCCTGGGACAGAACTTCTTGTTAAGAAGGCTACTTGCCAGCTGAGCTTCCAGCTTACGACAGAGGTTAAGGGTTGTGGTTCTTTCCTTTTGTTGAAAAGGGTATTTCCAGGGATAAGTCTATGAAGAAGAGTTGTAGACAGCTAATTGCCTAACAACTCTTTTGAACCCTTAAGGGAATGATGTACTTCGTCCTACCTGCTGGCGTATTGCGTGCCCACAGTCTGGGTGCTAAACCTTTTCCTCCCTTAGATGATTCAGCAGCAAAGATTATTTACTGTTATTTAATAATAGAGTGGTCTACAGACTTGACTACTGCACAATTATGACTCAGTGGAAAATATATTGGGAAGCAAGGCCATTTTGAGAAATGTTTCTATTTGAGGGTAAAAAAAAAAAAATACCTTATGGCTTTTAGGAGAGAGACGCATGCGAGAACAAAATGGATGAAGTGGAAGATACCTTCCTGCTGTCTTTAGAAGCAACAATTTAGTTCAATTACTTACAGAAACAACATTATTCCTGTAAATAATTAATAAAGGTACTAAAGATAAACTGAAAGGTTCACACCGGGATCTGAAATGCACATTAAAATAAATTCCAATAAAAAAATAAGCCTTTAAGTCATTGTTTATGTTGGCAAGTAACCTGGCCGAGTATAAAGGCAAATGGTATGATTGACTACCTTACCTACTTTACAACTGTTACACTAAATAGGTTTTTCTGAATGTATTGCCTTCAGATGATTCCATAAATAGACTTTCTTATAGGGTTGAAAACAAACATACTTTAGGACATATTTCCTGTTTTGCTACTGTATTTAATGATCATTAGAAAGTAAATTACATTTACTTTTTCATGAACAAAGCTCAAAAAATTGGACTTTAAGAGTATGGTGAAGACTACAGAAATCTATCTTGCTATTTCTTAATGTACTTTAGATATTTAAAGAATACTCAGAATTTTTCATAAAAATCAAAACAGTGAGCACTTATAGAAGTATTATGAGTATATTAAGCCTGCTTCCATACTGCCCAAAATGGAAAACTTCTGCAAGCAAAACTCAAGTAAATAATTAAATCCTTGTTCATTGAAAAGTTGTGCTTGCTGCTTTTAGATACAAAAATGATGACATAAATATCATCCTCCATCTTCTTTAGTGTGTGGTGGGTCCCGTTTGTGCAAATTCTTGCAAAAGTATGCAAACGGATTTCTGTTAAATTTAATATCAAAGACCAATTCTCAGTGTTGATCAGCAGCTTTCACCTTAGTTAGAATAGAATACAGTTAGAATGACAAGTGCCTATCGAGTTTAGCTTTGTGAAGATTTTGAAACTAAAATGAGAGTTTTTAAAAAGAAACTCATGCATTATCTGAGTACCAAAGTGTCTAGATGAGCAAATTAACTTTTAACACAGCTCCAAACCATACCCTTCTATTTACAACATCCTTTGCCAGTTCATCCCATATGCCTGCAACACCTTCTTAATCACATATTTTTTTCCTTTATGTAGGCTTTACAATAACTTCATAACTTTCTTATTACTACTTAACGAGAATACTGATATTCTTTCTCTTCTCTGTTAACTGTTTAAGGAAGATAAAGCTTTCTTTTAAATATGGAGAATACAGCCTGTTTCTAGTACAAAGAAAAAAAAATGTTCTCCTTTACTACTTAAAGATGCGAGGCTTTTGTATCACAAAACTGGTTAGTTCAGCATGTCCATGGCATTCCAAACGAGAACACTTCTAAAACAAACTGAAGAATCATATTTCTTCAGAAAACAGTCATAGATTCTACTTTGACCTGATACATTTGAAGGTACTTAGAGTTTTGAGAACCAATTCAGCTCATTAAACCTCTTTGGTGCACATTTTTTCTGTAACATGTAATAGGACTTTTTTGTACACAAATACTGGAAAAGGACCAGAGAAGTTGACTCTAAGTTTACTGCTGGTTGGTGAAATCTTTTAGGGAATAGCTAGAGGCACCTAGAGTTTAGAAGGTACCTTTGTATCTAAAGATGGAGGTAGATATCTATAGGGTTTCCAGGTAGATCTGTGTGGTGCTCCATCACAGCTACCATAGTAATTACAAAAGAATTAGGATTCTTTTGCAAGAAACACAGCTAAGCAACTTAGCTGTGCTTTTTAGATCACTAAACACCCCAGAATACCTCCTGTTATGGGACCTGGAATCTGCATTTTATTTTTAAAAACGGTGTGAATCAGGAATATTAGGCTACAGGCACACAAGTTGTCACAAGAATATTTGTTTCCTCATTCGCTGCTGCAGTGGAAATAGTTGAATGTAGGAACTGGGAAATTGTCTAAAAATTGTGTTTAACTGGGAAGTTTATTGCTATACATACATAACACTAATGCATAGCCAATGCTAATGCTGCGTATTTAACATACTTAAACAGAAAAACACCTGTCAGTAGGCACAGAATTTTTTGTTATTTCAAAGTATTTTATTTAACATTCACTCATTGTAGTTGGTATTCAGTTGTTTATTCAACTTTTCACTCCTCTTTTTGTATCTAAAGCTAACATTTTAACCAGAATCCCTCTGAAGAACAGCAAGCTTTGCTTCCTTCATTTGATCCTCAGTAGATCATTTGAAACCTTTTAACTAAAGTAGCGTACAATATGTTTTGAGATGCACATATATTTTTGCATTTGTCAAGGCATGATTCTAGTGAAAAATGATATACATACAATTACATATGAACTTGAAATAAAGATTCATGCACAACTGCAAGCACACAGAGTCCACCCAGAAGGGATTCAGTGCACCCTCATCCATCCAAGAAGCAGACACCAATGTTCACACCCAGGCTAAACATGAGGTCCTAATTCTAAAGAAATCTGCTTTATCTGTCGTAGTTATAATCTCCTTCAGAAAATTGTGAAAATGTTCTTTCTGTGGACCTCAACATGTTCAGAAAAAAGGATCCACAATTAGCTACAAAACCTGTAAGTGTTCACTGCAAATCAGCAAACACTATGTATAAAACGAGTCCTGACAATATCCAGCTAAACTCCCATAAACTCCGCAGATTTTTTTTTTCCTTGCAAAGCTGCTATCTTCTGCTTTCTTGCAAATTCATGCTTTTTCAGGGGGTTCTTGTTTCTGCTGCCTTCTCAGATTACAATTTCTTTTGTGTTAATTAAGCTGAAAAATTGAAAGAATGTCGCTGACTCCACAAAGAACACAAAACAGGCTTGCTTGAAAAGCTAAAAATAGATTGTTCTGTTCAGAAGACAGACTACTCAGTCTTCAAACTATTTGTACAATGTGAATTAATTGCAGATGGCCAATTCATTTATTTAGACCTCTGTGACAGAAATGAAAGTGCTACTGCGACTGATCATGGGCATGAAGCTCTTCTCAGGTAGCTGGGTCTAGTCAAAGAAGAAGGTAGAACGTTATTTTCTGGAAGTCAATTTGTTAAAATGTTTTTGATTTAATTCTCTTTCTCTTCCCAGTCTCCCGCGGACACGAGACTGATGTGCACAAACTAGAAGATACAAGGGCCTGCTCACATATATTTCTAGCATTCACAGTACATGTCATAAATCAGTTACAATCCCGTGAGTAAAAATAAACTTTATAGTGATATAATATTGTAACAAAGCCCACTCAGATTATTTAACTTGTTTGAAATTAATGTTATTTTTTATGCCTCAGTATTTGCTTTAAATAACATCTGCCTTCTGTTCTCCTTAAAAAAAAAAGGTTATTTTCAAAAAATAATGTTACTGATTTAATGCAAGAAAATTAAGGAAAATCTAAATGGAAGCTGATACTCCATCCTGGCTTTTTTGTTAGACTGTTAGATCTAAAAACATTGTTTGTTCTAATAAGATCTAGGAGTTGTAGATGTGCATTAAAAATAATGCTCATCTAGATAAACTGTTTGGTACAGAAAAAGACCAAGAATATACTGGAACTTTACAGTTCCAGCATATCCTGAACAGCATGAGGCCTCCTTTCTGCTAGAAAACTAGAAACATTGTCATTTGGGATTCTAAATAATGCCAAGAAAAAGAAACTAAATATCAGAGTCCCTTTCCTCCAATTCCAGTGTCTCCCCTTTGCAATTTTACTACTTTACAAACTCTAAATCATTTTTTTGCAGTCCTGCTTTCTTGAAAGATCTACATAAGTTGATCCCTGCATGGTCTGGACAAACAGGATTGTAAGGAAACCTCCCAGGGAGTTTCAGGTGGTATGATATCTAGCATGCTGATAACATCACAGATATTACTTTTTTTTACTTTTTTTTTTTTTTAATAACAATGTTGCTATCTACATTTCAAAGCATTTATATTGCATCTTTAAGTCTTTAAATCAAGTCTGGTGTTTTTAAATGCATAAGTCAGAAATAGAGCAGACACAGAAATTAATTAAATTGAACCTAAACAAATGATCACAATCTATTAAAATACCAGTCTTCTGCACTGTTTAAGCTCCCTCTGAAATACTTAAAGAAGTAATGTGTACTTTTCAGTTATCCCAGATTTAAAGGGGCTAAACATTATCCTCTATCCAGCATTTCAAGCTCTCTTCCTTTGCTGCAAATTCATTCAAGCTCTCAAAGTCACAGGAAACAACTTGTCCTTAAGCAATACAAAACAGGCTATGGAGCTACTGTAAATGCATCTTCCTACTATTTTATGAAAAAAATATAATAATAATAATAAAAATCAATAGCCCTACAAATTTCCTAACAAGGAAGAAATGCCTTCTCAAGAAATAAAACACTGTAGGATGCCTCTTAAAGATGAACTCTGTCCTGCATGTTACAAACTGTTTTCAAATATTTCCTGGAAAAGCAGGTGATCACCTGAGGTGCAGCAGAGGACAATAAAGCTGCCAAATAACAAAGGTCACCTGCCTTCAACTACACCTATAAAAAAGGTTGAGATATCCAGTTGGTTCAACCCAGGCATGGATTTACCAAGGTTAAGGTGCTGGGGGGCACGGGGAGGAGGCGCTCAGTAACGTTGCCATTCTGGCTATTATAATGCAGCTTTATACACGCTCCCAGGCCTCCCGCGATTTACAGCCCAGCTGATTTACCTTGATAGGCTCCATAAAATACTCCAAGGGGTGTTTTTGTTTTTAACACCAACAACTTAGAAGGCAGCCGTGACTCTAGTACGGCAAGGCAGGCAGCAGGTTCTTGATGCTTCCCCAGACAAAGCAGCAGCTCTCTGGGGTCTGCTGTGAGGTTTGCTGCTGCAAATGAACGTGCTTAGACAGAAAATCTAATTTTGGTTGAAAAATGAAATTCCCTGGCTAAGCACGTAGAAGAGCAATCTGATGCTGGCCTTCAAGGCATGGGGTAAAGAGGAGGATACTGGGGAAACACCATGGGACAGCAGCTGGCATTGAACAGCCAACCCTATCCTACTAACAGAACCCACTCATTCACAGAGACTGGGACAACTGCTTAAACTAAGTTTAAAAAAGCTAAGATCCATAGATGGAAAAATAACAATTGCAACAAAAAAAAAGCAGTCCTGCCGCGAGCTGCTCGAGCAGAGCAGGTGCCGCTCAGCACCAAACGCTGTGCCGGACTAGGCACTCTTCTTCCCACCTCTGTGCTCAGGTTTAAGAGCAGGAATAAAAAAAGAAAAAGGGAGCCTCTATGAGCAACTGAAAAGGAAAACGCACAAAGCTCTTGATTTTTATTTTTCACTGTGGATTTTTTTTTTTATTTACAGACTGTGTGGCAGATTCCATAGGGATCATGTCCTTACATGAGCACGTTGCCTTCTCTCAAAAGGACATCTTTGTTTTCCAAAACTATTTTTGTTAGACCTAGTTTTTGCTAGTTTTGAAAAGTTTTGCTTTGCTTGTAAAGTAAACACCAAAATCCTTCACAGAAGCCCCACCAGTGAGTGCCTTGCTAGTCCTCCTCAAGGTGACAAACCTATATATGCTCACTACTCAGTGACGTGAATCGTGTCAGCCAAGGTCTTTCTCATTGAATAAAATGCTTTCACAGCATTAGCTATTAAAGATTTTTAAAACAGCACAAACTCTTAGAAAATTTGCATAGAATATTTCCTTTTTCCAAATGTGTAAACACTGAGCTAAGATGAGTGTGCGACACTTTGAAGGTTTACTGGCCAAGTTGGACATCTCTACCATGTGGCATTTCCTCGGAGTCTCCAGAGCATCCCAATGGGAAGGGCTAGACAGGTGAATGTAGAGACAACAGCAGGCACGGTTACAGAGCTGGTTGCACTGACAGCACCTTGACCTTCAGTGCACGGCCCCAAGTCTACACTCCACAGGTGTGTGGCGCTGGACACTGCACCCTCTTCAAAAAGTAGCCCATGGGACTTGCTCTCCCAGCGCTTAGTGAGCCAGGAGATGAGCACAAGTACCTGAAGCGCAGCTCTAGTCTGCGCTTCTGACACCACTCCCCTGCACCAAGACCATCTATAATCTTTTCAAGTCAGCTTAAATGTCCTTATTTGACACAGGCAGACACCTCATACCTCATGTTCCTTCCTCCCATGGAAACTGGAGCCTCCAAACTCCAAACTAGCGAGCTTGTTCAGCTCCCTAATCGCTCCTTGCTAGTTCTCTTCCCGTGGCTGCTCAGAGGTATTGCATTCTACAGGCCATGTTCTTTTTGGAAGGAATATTGATATCTGCTTTTTATTTTACCTGCCAACTGTCTCTGGAAAGAAGCTTTGTCCATGACAAGAGAAATCAGAATTCCTGTAAGAAAAGCAGAAAGCCAAGCAGACAGGTGACAGTGATGCAGCTCATTAGCCCATGCAGCAGCTCTGCCAAATAAATAAAACTTTAATTTCCCAGATAACTCCTGTTTTGCAAATAGCTTTGTAATGATGGTGGGGCATCTGTGCCCTTCAGTTGTCCCTACATTTAATGAGTTCAGGCCATGTATTCCAAAAGGGAATAATCTGCATCTCTGTATACCCGCTCCCAACAAGGCTTTCAATACACATGAAAATCTTGTAGGGGCTCCTGATGGTACCACAATAAGAACAGCAGAAATTTTTGCAGCAGAACGAGAGCAGGGAGTGGGACTGTGATATCAACCAGGACAGTGTAGACTGTCAGGGACTGCAAACCCATGGAGTGCAGCAGCGTACGCCAATATCGAAAGCGCTCGGCTATAGGTGCTTTCATAGAGAGCAGGCTAAGGAGGACCACATTTCAAGAAGATGCATGAGATGCAAGAAAATGAATGAGAAATACCATACATTTACAAACCAATTGTGTCTTCTCTCTAACATTTTAACTAGACACATTCAACAGCACATTCTTAATCTTTAAACCAGGAGGAGCACTTAGTATCTCTCCAGACAACAACTGCAAGAACAGGAAAAGTGACAGCTTAGCAATCCTCTCAGAGCAGATTTGTCCCTTCTCCAGAGTCCCAAGTTGCCCTGAAGCATCTCTGGGACTGCTGAGGCAGAACAAAGTCAGAGCTTACACTAGTTCTTCCCCATGTAACTGCGTCCATCCCAGCAAAGATTTGTCACTCTGGATATAGGCAGAACTTCAAGGCAGGACCCAATCTTAAGCCATGAGCATAGAAATTAGATTCTGGTACTAAAAGCAAACGAAAACTAAAAAGGAAAAAAAATCTCAACAGGGGACTATAAGATTTCTTAAGCACACAGGAGCCAGATATCCCCTGAGCTCTGAGGACCTGCAGCACCTCATGCTTCCGTAGGTCACTGTCTTGCTGTTATTTCACCCTCAGGTTACATCAAAGAAGCACTTTCATTTAGCTGAAAATCCGAACCATCAAATAAATACCAACATGGTTAAACTAATATAAATCCATCACCACATAAATTTTTAAATAAATCCATATACTGTTATGTTTTGAAATAGTGTAAGACACATTTCTCCCCCTCTAATTCAGAAACAGCCTTAACCAATTACTTCAAACTTCTCCCCAGACGAGACATCTCCCTTGGCTCAACACTTCACATGAGAATTTTCAAGCCAAGAGGAGCTTGTTCCACAGACAAAATTGGAAATGAGAGATTAAAATCAGCCTAATGATAGGTACTTGGTTATGGTTTTAACTATGGATCCCTGCCCATATCTCTATAATTGTGGCAATATTTTTCCAAGCAGAGTATCGTGTTGTATGTTACATTGAAACTTCCTGGTCTCTCCCGCTGCATGGTTACCATCTTATTTTTATAAGCATTCCATTCTGGGGCTGGCCCTTTAAGTTTGGCAGGGCCAAGCAGCTCCTGCTTTAAAGCAGCTATTTTGCAACTAGCTGCTGCTTGCTGCATCTTTCTTTTCCAGCCAGCAAGTACCTGTAATGTTTTCCTCTCCAGTTCCTGAGAAAATAGCACATTCTCACAGGTGCCGAGTCTAAAACTGTGCACATGATGGAAATAATGCGCAGTGACCTGGACCATGCACATTGAGGAGCAAGGAATTGTCTGACCTGGTTTCATTTCTGTTTTCTTTTTTGGATGAGCTACAAAATACCTAGTTTTAAGCATGTTCATAAAAAAATTCCAGATTCACATCGTGCTCATGCTGGCACTTCTGTTGCTGGACTAGTCTTGCTTGCATCAAAGGCAAGTTCTGTTGCTGGACTAGTCTTGCTTGCATCAAAGGAAAGGTTTCATTGCCACCCCTAATCAATGGATAAACATCAGGGTAGCCACTAACAGCACCACTAGGTAATTTTGAACACTTGTTGGCTCAGAAATAGTGGTCACCCGGGCAATGACAACAAAGTAAATGGATCGAATATTTTAAGCAAAGTAACTACTGTATGACTTAATTTTACTTGGACTGTGCTGTAGTGAGAATCTAGCCCTTTACAAATAATAATTAATGTTCTATTTTTTCCTTTAAAACTAACAAAAAAGCACGAGTGAATTTCGAGCATCCAAAACTAAGCAGCACTTGGAGGGGGAGGACGTCCGCCCCGGGCTGCCGGGCAGGGAGGCTGTTTCACTGCTTCATATAACTATTTGCCCACAGGACAACACGGCTACCTTGTCCCTGGGGAAGCCAGGCTGCTTCCTTCCCTTCTTCCACAACCTTTTAATTGCTGTAGCTCAGCGTAACTCACTCCAAAGTGCACATAGGTGAACACTAACCAAGGGAGAGATTTCAAGCATGGCCACAGCCCCAGAGGCATTTCAGTCTCACGATACCCTGAGATCTCAATACATTTTGAGCTGATTGTTGCTCCGGATGAGCCATCTGCAGCTAGGCAGTACATCATGGCTTTTTAGCAGAAGTTACTCGCTGCTCTGGCAGGCAGTAATTAGATTACAAGAATTACAGAAATGATGGGCTGCTCGTCTACTCACTGCATGGCCAGCCTGGCAAAGCTTGGATAAGGGTAAAGTGTTCAGATTAGTATGAGGATGAGCTCAGCGTAAATCCAAATAATATCAAAGTAATACGTATTAATAAATAATGCCTCTGAACCAGCACATTTACCATTGCAATGCTTATCCTCTGCTGGCTGTTCAACAAAACTACCAAGGAGTTGGGGATGGGTCTACAGATTTACACTGGAAATAAATAGTTGCCAAGGTCCATTTATACTAATCCTTAACCAGGTGCCAAGGATTTACAAGAAGTTTTTTTCCTATGTAACATACATTAGGTANTGGCAAAGCTTGGATAAGGGTAAAGTGTTCAGATTAGTATGAGGATGAGCTCAGCGTAAATCCAAATAATATCAAAGTAATATGTATTAATAAATAATGCCTCTGAACCAGCACATTTACCATTGCAATGCTTATCCTCTGCTGGCTGTTCAACAAAACTACCAAGGAGTTGGGGATAGGTCTACAGCTTTACACTGGAAATAAATAGTTGCCAAGGTCCATTTATACTAATCCTTCACCAGGTGCCAAGGTTTTTTTCCTATGTAATATGCATTAGGTATGGGACCCTCTGGTTGTTTGTTTCTGTAGAATATCGCAGCATCACACCTTTACACCATGCTATTACCCTGCTTCACACTTTTTGTTAGAAAATGCTAAATAGGCGGGAAAACCCCAAGACGACTGGCAGAACAGTGCTGCACAGGTAAATGGGAGGGGATTTTATTATTAGAGACATTCACGTACCCTGAATCTCAGGCACTGGCCCTGGTGGGACACAGGGCCACAACACACTTCTTGCTCAGTCAAAGTTCCCAGCAAAATCCCCAGGAAATCTGCAAGTCTCTGCAAGGGCACCTTGTAGTGACCAGATCTGTAGCATTCCAGATGCTGGCATGCAAACAAACATAAAAAACCCTCCAGCTTTGCTTATAAAATTCCCATATTCAGTAACACATAGCTTTAAAAATTAGAGCAGGCTTTTCCCATATATGGGAAAGCTGACCTGCTGCTGTTGTACCATCGTGTACAGCTCCTCAGGCAGAGCACTACTGCAGAACAGCAATCAGAGCCTTACAAATTCTTCCTGGGTCGTCTTGGGTCTGCCTAGAAAACACAGGTGCTCCCCAATTAATTACTGGCAGTTACAGCTTTGCAAGGAGCCTGTAGCTACTTCATTTGTGGTGGATTCCCTTGACAGCATGGCTGAACCCATTATAACAGAGCCAGCAAATTTTCCAACTCTTCTAAAGTTGCATTTCTACTTTCATAATTTATAACTTAATAAAGAAAGCCTCACACTTGCATCTCAGCATCTACATCTTTCCCCGGACCTGTGTTTTTACACTCGTGAAAGCAGAGCCTGCCAATATAAAAGCACAGACTGCATGCTGGGCTCTCTCTCGTCAGCCACGCTTGCAAGTTCCAGCCGGGATGGCTTGAGAGCACTGGCCATGCTTTAACTCACACAAATGTTCAGGTATGATATACGAAACCCTACAAGTCGTTGTTTATAAGATGGGCGCTAACAGGCTGCTCCCTCGAGCTGCGGGAAAGCGCTGCAGCTATAATCCAAACACGGATCCCCTGGCCAGAGGGCCCCTCAAGGCAGGCTAAGAACTGTGCCTGCCCTCCCAGCGGAGGGGCCGCACGGCTCGAGCTGCAGCGACGAGTCCTGCTCCCCGTGGGCAGGATCCTGCAGGGCTCGTGCTCTGCCCACAACCATGTGCTTAGGTACTGTGTCCGAACCACCGGCACTAGCTGATGTCAGTGTGTCTGGAGAATATTCTGTTATTTTAAATGCATAGAAAGCTTGGAGAGATCAACAGCATTTGATGAGAATGAGGAAGCCAGGTATTTCAAAGGCAGCTGGGGGATCTGCACTGTGATTTCACAAAGCTCCGTATCAGGGAACAGTTTCTTCCATAGATTTGGTAAAACACATTGCATTTAGTGATTTTGACTGATTGAAAAAGCCTGTCTGCTTACAAAACTAAAACTACATGCATCAGAAGTGCATATCTATAAATTACTTAAAAAAAATAAATAAATAAATAAAGGTAGGATGAGTAGCACTGGGTCTATACAGCTGCAGTTCTGGTTATACCCAAGAGCCACTGTCAGCAACGCTGGGAGAAGCTTCCCCTCTCGCAGGGGATGCCCTTTGACACCCTCCAGGAGGCTGTTCTGGCAGCTCTGCGCTGCCTAAGGCAGAGAGCTTTGAAAGGTGTGCGCAAGATACCAGCGGTATGTGCTGGATACCTGGCTCTATTTCTGACTGCAAGGGATTTGCAGAGGAAAAAGGTTTTTCAGGATAAGCGCCATTAATCACTACATAGCCATGAATACATATTTCATTTTTCACAGCTGTTAAAATGCAGCGAAGCAATTGCACATGACTTCCGAGCTTCCAGAGACACATTTTGTATTCTGCAGGTTTCCACACTCTGAAGTGAGCGTTGTACAACACGATAGCTGGGGGTTTGGGGCCTGCCCTGTGGAAACCCACAGGCATCTCTCCACTAAATGCTCTTTGTGTCAGGGCTTAGAGCTACAGCATCTAGTAAACGTGAGAAAAAGTTTCCTCAAAACTCTGAGGAAATAAACTAAGGCTTCATGTACTGATATAGATGAAAAGTAAAGAATACAGCAACTAAAACTAGCATATCAACTGGGGCAATCAAATAAGAACAGAATCAGTGCAATCTGATGGAAGAAATTAAAACAGTAGGCTATTAACCTCTCAGTTTTAAGACAGAATCAAACTGTTAGGTCTGATAACTTAGGTCTGAAAGCCTTGCTTGACTCTAGGAAATGCTAATTTCATCAGTAGTTTTATCATTATAAGTTTCTTTTTCCTTTCAAATTTTCTCAAGCCTTAAGAATATGTCAGAGGAGTTGCTTACCAGATATGCAAACAGCAACTCTGAGATTTTGCCAAGCTTCCTTTTCCCTACATCTCTCACTCAACAAGATAAGGTTAAAAATGCACCCAAATAAAAAGGACTAGAGTTCAGCAGGTTTAGCACTGCTAGGATTATTGCTAAAGCTAGTCCAGTTTCTTTGCTTGGTGTGGCTTCCCATGGACAAGGTGGGAATGTGAAGGTCGGCTTCTGCTGCTGCACACAGGCAAGTACGGAGCAGAGGCTGAGAAAGGATCTGCTCTCCAGAGAGCATCTGACCAAGTTCCAACCAGCTACGAGTCTTCTGATTTGAGACAGTGTTTGCTTATTTATTATTTGAGTCATGCCAAGAATGAGCTGGGTTTGGGCTTTCACCAAAGACCACCATGATTTCCCTTCTTTTAATTATATTTTGGCAAGGGAAAGAAAAAATACTGCTGATCAATGACAAATATCATAATTAGCTTCTCACCAATTACACTCTTTTATATAAAAATGCTGAGTTACAACTTCTCCAAATTTTAGTTGCCATGTGCTTATTTCTTAGTATTTAGAAAAATGCTAAAAAAAATATTTAAAATTATTTCTACCCAGGATTTGGGTAGGAAGCCTAGTTTAATTTAGAGTTTAAAGATAGCAGATTAGATATATTTTTTCCCCATCATTAAAGTCTCATAAATTTCTATTTGTGTTTGATACTATCAAATTCCCTACTTTTCCTTTATACACAGATATTGCAATTACATGTTTAGTGCTATGGAGAGTGGTACTGAGCTAGTATAGATGTACAGAATGATCTTCAAATGCATATAAATCCATTTCATACATGTCTATGCCTTTCAGTCCCAAAACAACACTGACAAAATAAAGTACTAATTCGATAATCATTCTGACCAATATAAATTAAAGAACTTAAAATAGGGGAAAAATCCTACATAAAAGTAATGAGAAACATTAATTATATCCAACTTGTTCTTAAGATTTAAAACTTATTTAGCTATTACAGTCTTATAAGACTATAGTTATGTAAAAGAAAATACATATAAAAAGAAAATACATTATTCAATAATCTTTACAAACATATTTTATATGTCCCATCCCAAACACATTAATTAAATGATACGGGGAAAAAAAAAAGGTACAAGTATAACTCTAAGTAAAAGAAAGTTCCAAAAAGATTGATTCGACCTCCTCTCCCTGCCTCTGCTTTTATATCCTTACTTCAATAGCATGCAACAGGAAAACATTACCAGGAAAAATATTATTTATGTCTATTTTAGAGATCTTTGACTTTGCATTAGCTTTCTTAAATTACTTTTTTCCTAACAATATGCATTTTTTCTGTTAAGTTTCTAGAGAACAGAATTGAGCGAATATCATGCATCCAAATATTCTGTTCTGTAAAAATCATTCTGAAGAAACAATAAATTCCAGACTTGAACTGTGATAGGCCAGAGACATTCTATCGTTATGTCAACAAGAAACGAGAACTGATTTACAAGAAATAATTTACACACACTCAAAATTCTCTGAAAACATTCTCTATATGAAACACTGACAGCTCAGACAGTTTAATAATAAAAACTATGCCTTTCAAATAATAAGGTAAATTAATGCTGGTTCTCTAAATTGTGATATCTATATATTTTAGTATATTTATATTTTATATCTATAAATATATTTTTTATTTTAGAGGGTAGCAAAAATACCTTTGAATGTTTAAGGAATGCATGTGCTGTCTAGTGCAATATTACCACTATTCTGCCATTTCTAGGAGGAGTTTTAAATTTTATTACTCAGAAAAAACACAAGCAGAGGGTTAATTTCTTTAAAGCACAGCCAAGAGAAAAAAATACAATTGTGGAATTTTGTTATCTAAAACAGCATTATCCTAGAAGTTAATCTTAGCTAGATATTATCAATTACCAACATGAAGAGACATGTCACCTGTGTCCTCAAAGCCGAAAAACAATACGCTGAAGTAGTTGTGAGCAGAAGCAGAATGACTCGAAAAACAATGCTAATGATTTAGCACCAAACAAGTTAGCAAAGCTACATGTGAAAATAGAGAAGTTTTATAGAGCACAAGTGTAGACACACTTTATACTACAATAGTGAGACAAATATATAAATTTTTATTCTAATTTAACATGCTTAAAAATTCAATTCTGTACCATCAATGGAGCTACATATGTATAAATTAACATCTAATTAGTACAACCAAGACTAATAAATGACTAGCCAATGACTTCACCATTTCTGAGAATCAAAATCTTTTATCTATAGTTAAAACAACATACTTTTTAAATAACTGTCTGATATATGCCTATCAGAAACTCCTTCATGTGATTCATAATCTCAGTTTAATTTCCTTACAGACTCCCAAGGGAATAATTTCAGATACATTTGACCTGTTTCTCCTGGTTCTGGCTTGCTAAATAAGGGAGGGCACAAAAATTAAATATGTAAAAAGGTAACAATTTAAAACATGACAATTCCTGGAAAAAATACTCTTTACACGCTAAATTCCCTAAAGAACAGAAATGGGCAAGATGCATGTTGGACATCTGACTATTAGTCAACTATTGTTAAAGTGATCCAATTATTAAATAGGCAAGAATTATTTATTTTACTTATATAAACTATTCCTCTTTGCTGGGTCTGGAATAAATTAACACATCCACATGTTTCTTTGCTTACTCTGCCAAGAAGAATGACTAATATTTTTCTATAATAATATTTTGATAAGAAAATGAATGTTCAGTTTGGATTCATAATAGGAGTTTCTGGATAGTTTGTATGTGCTGAATCAAATATGAAATGATCAAATTAAAAGAATTTGAACAACCTAATTTGAAAGCATAACAGTTTTGCTCAAATACAAAAAGTATTTTTTTCTAACTGCCCTCTCAAATTAAAACATGTTTGTGCTTTCAAAAATATATTGGTTAAAGGATTTAGACAGGCTTCATATGAAGTATATTTAAACATCAAAACTAATTTAATATGAGCTAAAGAAACAAGCTGTGGAATGTCCAATCCCTACAAAAAAGTAATTAAATGCTCAGGGCTTAGCTTACTAAAGACAATTAAGGACATGCCCCCCTTTTTCTCACTTTGCCAGATAAAACACCCTCCCCATGGTCACCTCCAGCCCTGGGGGACGCATTTAGCAAACACCTTTGAGGGCACCGCATCCCCTAGGAAAGGGGGCAGGCATTAACCTGCATTTTAAACCCAATGCTTTCCAGAGGCACTGGTAATATTTCGATACAACACCTCAAGCAATCGCATCTCTCATGCCCGTGTCCCGTGTTTGTCACCCTGACACAACGCGCGCACGGGGGTTGCGTGGGGGCTGCCGTGCGGCAGCAGGCGGCCCTGGGGGCTCGGAGCCGGTGCTGCCCGCCAGCCCTGCAGGGACATTGCCCCCGCGTGCCAGGGAGGGTGCCTGGGGGAGCAGAGCGCACAAAACGCACCCCTGGGGCGCCCGGTGCCTTCCACCCGCTCGACAGCCAGGTGCAATGTTTCAGCTCCTTAGTTAAAAAAAAACCTGAAGAAAATTACAATTACCTCTAAGCTAAACAACCCTTTTTNAGGGTGCCTGGGGGAGCAGAGCGCACAAAACGCACCCCTGGGGCGCCCGGTGCCTTCCACCCGCTCAACAGCCAGGTGCAATGTTTCAGCTGCTTAGTTAAAAAAAAACTGAAGAAAATCACAATTACCTCTAAGCTAAACCACCCTTTTTTTCCCCCCTTTATCCTGTCGACTGGAGCAGCTTCAAGAAACAGGTCTGCCTGTCTGTCACAATAATTGTTTCTGCCTCAGTTATCTAGTCCAGTCAAAACAAGCCAAGTTTATAGCCAGAGCTGCAAGAGATTTCTACCCAGATTTCAGCAAATCCTCCTCCCCTGCGCAGAGCCAAGCGTCTCCCTAGCACCCCTGCCCGCCGTTGCCCAAACTGCCTCTGCTCCTCCCTGCGCCACTTCTGGGACCCGTTTCATGCCCTGCTCCCTTAGTGTCTTCAACCCCGTTGAGAGAAGGGACCAATCAACCCTTTGCTCCAAAGAAAAAGCTACTCAAGGTCTCTCTGTCCTTCCCTGTCACACAGTTCACTGGTTTCTCCCTTGGCCACCGCAGAGTCCCCTGGAGAAACGCCTGCACCTCTGCACGTGCGCGAAGCCGCACGGCCCCCGCGCTGCATCGGGGCTGGGGGCCCCGGGCTGCCCTTGAGCCGCCGCTCCGCAGAGATTTATAATCCATCTGCCTGCGCGTGTGCCGCCGCCGCCGGGGCGGGGAGGCCGGGCCGGGACAACAGCTCTGAAGTCTGCACTCCTAGAAGCGACAGAGGGTCTTAAAAACACAAACCGAGAACGCCACCAACAAACGGAATAAAGAAAAAAAAAAATCAAAAAAAGCGAAAAGCAAAAGAGAAAAAGGCAAACCAGCTCCCCAAAATCTTCTAACTTGTCTTTCCGAGACTACACGTGAGGCTCAGCAAAAGAGGAGCTTGTCCCCGTCTCTGGCACGAAGTTGCAGCACAAACAAACAAACAAAAATCCATAAAAATGTCAAAAAGTAACCAAATCTCATCCTCGGCAGTACACAGGGTGCTTCTTTAATATTTTCATTCTGCAGAGGGATTCACTTTGGGGTTTCTTGCAGGACAAGGAGCAGGGAGCAGGGCAGGACTGGATCAGAAGGGAAACGTTCCCAGGAGGGTTTCAGAAGTTACTGCACATTTATTTCACCAGGGGCTATTTTTAAACCGGCTGTTTCTATTTTTACGAAAGTCAGTGTTTTCCATTTGTTGAACTCTGTCCTCAGGCAGGCTGCGCTCCGCTCCTCCCCGCGCCTCCTCGCCCAGCACCCCGCGGCTGCCAGCGGGGCACCCTCCCACCCGCCTCCCGGCGCCCCTCGGGGAGCCCCCGGCTCTCCCGCCGCAGCCGCTTCCTTGCTCCCCGCTCCCGCATTTTTTTTTACACGCTGGTTTTGGATTTCCTTCGCCAGTATCAGAAAAGCTTGTATTCCCCTCCTGCCTTCCCCTCCTTTGGGTGTATGTATCAAAAAAAAAAAAAAAAAGTTGTACGTGGTGCAAAGTCCAAGCACGGTCACACAGCAAATCTCCTGCTTTAACTTCATTCCTCTCCAAACACATTCCTGCCAGCGGGGAGGGAAAAAAAAAGCAAAAGGAAAAAAAAAGAAAAAGCAAACAAACGCCACTGTTGCTAAGTTTTGCACTTTATACCCTTTATATTTACAATCCTCTCTTGGCTAAAAATAGCAACACATGATCCATTTATAACTGGCCGGACATGCCCCGAAGCCGCTGGCGGGGCCCTGGCTGATGAAAGGAGCTCTTTGCGTTCCTTCTACCTGAGCTCATCGCGCACTTAAAGGGCTCAGACATCTCCATTTCCACAAAACACACATTCAAACGGCTGCTGCTTCCAGGGCAGGCAGGACAAGATGACAGCAAAGCAGAGGCCCCACTGAAAGCAGTAGGTGCCAAGAGGTGGCCCGAGACCAGGCTGCAGCGTTAGCACAGGGCAGGAACATGGCAGTGGCACCCAGTGACAAGCAGGAGTCTGCAGGCAGCACCAGCACTGGCTCTATCAGTGACCAAAGATATCTACTGCAGAGGTCTCGCGACAGGCACGTCTGGGAGAGACTGGAGAACTGGCCCTGGGAGTAACCGTGGAAGTTCCTCTGGAAACAGTCAGAACAGTTTTTAGAAGCAGTGTTGGAAGCAATCTGAGATTTTAGAGATAGAGCTAGTAGTTATTCCAGAAGTGATGCCTGCTCCGACTCCAGACATTATTCTGGAGAGATTCCTAAGTTCAGGGACAGAGCTGGCTCTGGAAGTGATTCTAGAGTTGACTCTAGAAACCATTCTAGAAGCAGCAGGACTGACCAAGAAATAGATCCAGTTTTATATGTTCCCAATCATTATTTATATGGGGAATTTCAAAGGTGTGGGATTTACCCCTTCACTGTTGCTAATGCATTGAGTATCTCATGTTAAGAGTCTCCACTAGTAACCATGAAGGAATCACTAATTGTACCTGCAGCATAAGCAGCTGTGGGATTAAAATGGGAGGTCACAGAGACCTTTCAGGTGGAAGCTGCACCCTCCCAGCTAGAGCAAATGGGTGTTCAACTAAAGAAGCTTCCAATCGGGTATCAATGCTCTTTAGAGCTTAGACTTTCCCATCTCTGAAACACAGGCTTCCTCATTTTATTCTCATTTTACAGACTTAAAGAACTCCAGTTCAAAGGCAACATGACATGAGTTACGCATCACTGAGCAGTGGTAACAAAAAATGCTAGTGTACTACAACACGAGAAAATACAACAGTATTTTAAGTGTAGTTTATCTCAAATATGCTAGTCCTAGCTGCTTAAAAGCACGGAGTCAAACCCTTCCCAACTTATGAGACTTTAAGGAAATTTACCTTCTGCTTATGAGTCTTTCGGGTACACTTTAAATATGTTTCTCGGTAGTCTTAAGAGCCAGAAAATCTGGTTTGTTTGGAATAATAGCAGTTCTCAGTGCTAGTATTGCATGAATTGTAGCTTTGAGAAAAAGTAATAATCATGGTGGGACCTGAGGAAGAATTGATTGTAACAGCTGGCAATATTACTAGCTAAATTTATACCTCTTCATAGCCCTGTTTCAGTTGCTTTTCTGCTGTTCTTCTTGATTTGGGTTTCTCAGTTTAAGAATCACAACATCTTATGTCTTGTCTGCACAAGAGTTTCCAGGCCATTTTTTTTCTCTCCCTGATTACACCACTGCTACCCTCACATTGCTCTGTTTATACGGGAACAAAACACTTCCTATGTGAACCAGTGCTTTTCCAGAGCTTCTCAAATTGCCAAAACTGATGTGCATCAGCCTGGTCAGACTCTGCTTGGAGCTGTGTTCAGCACGTCTGTTGCATGCATAATGGCTTATTACTTATGATATACAGATTCCCACCCATTTCCCATACTTTTCAGGTGTGTCACACAGGCAGAGATGTGGCCTTCACCGTAACCACCTCCTGTGATTCCTCTCATAGGAATGCATCACTGATTAGATGTTAGCAATCAAATGCTGTTTCCTAGAGGCTGTGAGAAAGGCCAGAAGTGCCAAAAACTATGATCTTGAAAATTACTAATATGAAGAAAATGCTACAATAGCACTAGAAATTTCTTAGAGAAGTTGCTTTAAGAAAGTCAAAACTTCATTGCCACATTGCTATCTCGTTCCTGTAATTGCAGGAAATCCAGATTATCCGCTCTGTCTTATGAAGCTGTGATTGTATATTTGGGCAAAAAAAGGGAACTTCTAGCTCTACATCGAGTAGCTGCAGAATGACTGTCAAACACATACTCAGAAGACAGAGGAAAATGGGAGCATATCAAAGCTACCACAAAGCAACTGAGCAAAGAAATGAATAAATGCTCGCTCGTTAACATTATAAAAAATTATATTCCTATTAGGGGAGTTACGCCTCAAGGAACTCTCTCTTCACTCTCCTCCCAGCTGAGCTGCAGAGTAATTACCCTTTGCAGACGTACAACACAGATGGAGCAAGTGGACACAGCCCTTCTGCTTTCCAGTTCTGTCCTCACACTGAGCCCTGTCCTTCATTTTCCTGTTTCCTAACACTTGGATGAACTGTCTGCCAGCCATATATACTGTAAATCCAATCACAGCCTTTTTCTCCACTTGTTCTCCGATTTTGCTCCTCAAAATTCACCCTCCCTTCCATTCTCAACCTTAACACCCCTCTTCCCTCTCCCCTGCCCCAGTCCTTAGCTGTGCGAGCCCCTCTGATTCTGCTGGTAAAAAACTTCTTGGTCCTGTTTCTCTTGGCTGTCTGCCAGGTATTCAATAGAGGAAAGTGCCGCTTTTCTTTGGAGGTCCATGGCAGAGCAGGTGCAAGGAGAATGAAGAACCAAAGCAGGTCCCTGCAAACCAACACACGGTGCTTGCTGGGGTCCGTCCTCCGCCCCAGACCTCTGCTGGCTCCCTGACACCAGTGTCACAGGCAGGTCTTATCAGAAGTACCTGCCTTGCTTTGGTACATTGAAGAGTCCGGTTGTAGAGATCACCTCCGCCTTGCAAATACCCAACCCCAGCCTGGCAGGAGAGGGAATGGGAGCAGAAAAGGGAGTGCATCTCTCCCCCGGGAATACACTGCAGCCCCTATTAAGAAGCATCCACGCTGGAAGCTGTTCTTAGAGCCTGTTTCTGCCCTGCAGCACTTCTATAGCCCTGCCAAAACTCCTCACTGGTGCGTGTCATTAGCTGTATTCGGCGAGACCTGGAGAAAGAATTGCTATGTGTTTCACAGCGTACCCAGGGAACCTAGATATTCTTTACCTGAGATGCACATTTCAGTTATGAAATGATGTCATGCAGAAGGCAATAAATAAATATAAGTAGGAGTCCTTCCACTCAGAAGTGGAAGCCAAAAACGCAAAAGCACGCACAAGCTGTCCCAGGGCAGGGATGGAGGGAGAGGGGAAGTTTTTTTTAATAAATAATCAACCTTAGGAGCCTCTTCCTCTAGCCTGTGCTAGGGAGAACCTAAGCAGGCAAAATAGGAACCATACGAAGTCAGCCAGCCCTTCCCAGCAGTGCTCCAGTGATGTAACATTTCCAGGGAAAGAAAAGTGATTTCAAAACCAGCCGGAGGTCACCTACCAATGCAGTTATGGGAAACTGCACGAGTAGCAGAGGGCAGAACTTGGCCCAAGAGCTCTAAAACTTTCTTGTTAAAATGCACTGTCCACCCCCAAAAACCTCTGAGCAGTCCTAGGCTATGGAATCCCTGCATTGCCACTGACTTTAGATTTATTTTAAAAACATGGTCTAATTTATTTTTTTTCCCTCAAGTCAAACAGTTGAATAATTTTCTAAATTCGTTTCTCTGACCCCTTACTTTATTCTTGTTTTATTCTAGAAATACTCATTCAAAACTCAAATATAAGAGCAGGTATGGCCCAAATGCTGCAATTCTTCATTCCACAGATTGCTATCACTATTGCAATTGCTAATCCCTTTAGATCTGCAGAAATCCACATGACAAAGTACACATTCGAATAGTATAAGCAACGAATATAAAACACACACTGTGAAGTATCTTTACTAAACTACTACTTAGAAATTAGTAGGAAAGGGCATTATTTTTAGGAGTGTTATAAACGTGATGTCTTCTGCTCTCAGCAATGCCTCCAACATTTCTTGTGGGGATCCAGGTACTTATTAGGTGGCATGATCACATTACCTCTGTAGTATCAGACTCTCGGACGAAATTCACTTCTACAGACATGCTGGTATCACTCAGCAATTCTGCCTTTGCTTCTGAACAAAAACGACTTGACCTGCTTTGATCATAGGTGCTTGGAGACAGGAGGTGGAGAGTTTAACAAAAAGGGATTCTAGAGAATGAAGAAAATCACCCAGCCAGCATTGTCACAGCTAAAATAGATGCTGCAATTTTGGAAATGATTGTGGCTTTGTTGCTCAGAAGTTCAAGAGCGAGCTCGTAACCAGGGCTCCCTACTGCAATCGCGTAGCTTCGGATGACAAGCAGAAAAGGAATTCTACCAGTAAAACCACAGCCAGGAGAAAAGTTCCCCACACAACTAATCCTGCTGGTATGGCTAGGAGAGAGTAACACCTTAACAGAATGCAGGTACGTGCAGTGGTTCTTTATAGTGCCACATTTAAGTCCCTGCAATCTACACTGTCAGGCAGAGCTGCGCTGGGGAAAGGCTGCACCTGCCACACGTGCCTAAGGCAGCACAAAGGGAGAGCCTTAAATCCAGGCTTAAATCCAGACAAATTCTTTATTGTAACTAGTCACCCGAGATGGTTCTGTTCTGTAATGCCCACAGCCTCGATAAAGACAAGGCTATGGGCAGTGAAGAGCAGTTTGTAAAGCTGTGCCCTTGGTTGGGCTGGCACTGAGCACAACCCAAGCAGCATCCTGCAGGACCTGTCTGAAGACAGATCTCAAAACTGTGACTCTTATCCAACAAAATGCATAAAAGCTGCCTTACTATAGCACAATTTAAAAAAAACACCAAAGCTAGCACACTTCCCTCCGCTCTTTTATTAATTTAAATAATTTCACAAATTTCTGTGAACACTCAAGCATTATACCAAAACATATAACTTGTATGCTCTTATTGGGCTAAACGTGTAGAAGAATCAAGCACCAGCAAATAAATTCCCCGTGTCTTGTAGGAGAGACACTATGAGACCTTTAAATTGTAGCAGCACTTGAGGGCGCTGCTGTAATAAATTTTGCTATCCTTAAAAGCCTCCAGTTTTATTATGAATTTGTCTCCTTCTAAAATATCAGGGAGTCATGCTGGCACTTTCTTATGTTCTCACTGTTACACAGTGGCCCTACTATTTTGGTAAACAATGAACAGAAGTTTGTCCTAACACTAAACATTCAAGGTTAGTACCTAGTTATCCTTTAAAATACTTGCACAGCATGATAAAATGGGAGGGAGGATGAGAAAACAATTTAATTCTGATTTTTTTTCTGTATAATTTATTTGTTCTGTGAGAAATGCATGAAGTGTAAATGCTGATATCTGTTCAAAGAACTGAGAAATGGTGTGGGGTGAAGATGTAGCCATCACTTTCTCCTAGGGGAGATGCGCTAGTTTCCATGGTCCTGCACATAACATCCTCCCTGCAAAGGTTTCTTGATCCTCACAAAGAAACCTCCACCGTCCCTCTCCTACCTGTTCCATTCACCACCACATCCCTCCTCACCTCCTTTCTCAATGGGTGATAAAGACAGATCCAAAACCCATCTGTATTAGTGAATGTTTTCTTTAGATTGATCATCTAAGTGTGCTTCTACCTCTAATGCTGGGTCCTGGCCATACAAAATCTCCATGGGTTGCAGTAACAGGTTGGCTTTTGTTGAGGTCATTAAACAAATTCCTCAGTTTCTTTTCCTGTCCAGCCTGAAAAAAAGCTTTGAAGGCTCAAGGGAAAAGTCTTCTGATTGAAGGAAGTTGCAACTCATCTGCCTGACAAAATGTTCTGCTCAGAAGCTCCGTCACTACCATGTTGAGTTTGATAAACTCCTTTTACCACAGGACTCATCTTTTAGTCAATTTCTCAGTTTTGACTAACATGGCTATAGCAACTAGGTATTAGATGGTTTTCTCAATATATTTTGAGAGGAAAAGGAGAAAACCCACAAATTTACACTTTAATTTCTAACTAATACATAGTATTTAACAGAGAAAGAGCAAAGAGAAACTTACTGAAGACTCAACTTTTCCTGCATTTTTTAAATTCTACTATCACTGTATTTTCCCCTCATTTCTTCAACAGTTATGTGGGTCCTTGAGACTGAAATATTTTTAAAAAGTCATTGCTGGTATTTTAGAAGACTTGCATGCCTGGCTTTATTTAAAACAGAAACATTGTAAAACAAGTATACTTGACATACACTAAAGTATACAAACAGTGCTACATAAATACATTCATGTTAGGACTAGGGGTTTTAATGTCAGAAATCACCTGGAATTACAGTAAAACAGAAACAAAGTTAATAAAGGGAAGGCAATCAAAGAAAGCTGCCTTCAAATCCTCTTTTGTCAAGAAAAAGAATATCAAATCCAAACTGAGAGTATTTTATCTCTAAAGATAATCTTTGCTTCTGTATTTCCTGTAATTAGTTACAAGAGAGTTTAATTTTAAGAATAGGCAATAACAAAGATCTCATGTCCAATTTTAACACTTCTAGCTATGACATGACATTGAACTCATGTTCAAATCTGGAAACAAGAGGAACACTCAGGTCACACTCAAGTTTTGGATTGTTTTACCTCAGCTTACTACAAATCGCTACCAAGATCTGTTTGAACAGATCTCTCTTTGCCAGAGATCTCACTAAAACCCAAGGACTTTGGCTGATACTTGAGCTGGGGTAACTTGACATAAGCATTCCCAGGTAAAGCCCTTTTCCCTAAGCACTATCCCCACTGCTGTGACATTCTCCTCTACATGACAGCCTGTCCCAAGAGTCACTGTGCTGAGGCACTTTGTGCATCTTCCCAAAACGTTTAGGTCAGATAGGAAATAATATCTTTCTGGAGGGTATTTTGGAAGAGCACTGGAAAACTGCTGCTTCTCAAGTGACTTTATGCATGCTGAGATGCAGATGGAGGGTAAAACTTAAAAAATAAACTCACCTAATGCAATAGACAAAAAAACCTACTGATCAATACATGTGCTGGTCTTGCAGCATCTTCACAGGAAAGCTCAACTGAAATAAACTGCTCCCACAGCCATAAGTTTCTTCACATTACCCCAAGTTTGCTCCCACTGGGGACTGGCAGATCTCTCCCACCTCAAAGTCACAGTTTAGTAGAAGAATCCCACTTTCCCTTGTGAACCACACTGGCTCCTACAGCATCTTGCAGGCCCCCCCGCACGAAAGGCTAAGACATTACTCATTTCTGCACTCCAACACAATGTGTTCAACTCCAAGCACACAAACACAAAGAGCTATTCTTGCTCAGACCCAGTTCTTGCCCAGGACTCGGGCTGTAATCTCTCCCTAGCTGGTGCACGTTATCCTGGACCAGNAATGTGTTCAACTCCAAGCACACAAACAAAGAGCTATTCTTGCTCGGACCCAGTTCTTGCCCAGGACTCCGGCTGTAATCTCTCCCTAGCTGGTGCATGTTACCCTGGACCATGCTGTTCATTCAAATGTAGCGAGTGAATCATGAAATGGCACTAGCTGCCCAGCCTAGAAAACACCAACATTGTGATGCTGCAGGGCAAGGCTTAAAGTTAGTTCAGGGTCTTTCACTTGAAACTAAAAATTGGAACAGCCCTTCTGCTTCTGGCATAAAAAAGTCCTGCCTATTAGAAAGAATGCCTGATTGAGCTAACAGCCTAAAGCATATGTGCCGGGGGGTGGGCAGAGACCAACGAGAAGAGTATGGAACTGAGCAATGAACTCTGAATGTGAGAAGCAGGAGACACCCCACAACCATAAAAGACTTGGAAACAACTCAGGTTCAAGTTCAATAGCTAGCTGCTGGACATAACGATTGTACTGTAGGAGTTAACATTCAAAAAATAGAACAGAATTTTTCTGTAATAAGTTAAAATTAACTAGTTAGCCTTTAGATTGTCTATTTCAAAACAAAATTTCACCATTGTGAATCACCACAGCAATTCTACAAAACAAAAGAATCACATTTGTAAAACTGTTGTAAATAATAAAACCAGCAATAATCAGAAGCCTGGAATAAAATCAAATATAAACACAGAGAACCTTATTAGAGCTCCTTGAGTAATTAAGTGTATGAGCAGATCCCTAAGAATGTAGCGGAAACAACATCCCTGAATTGGTGACTTCAGTGCAGTGCACGAAAACGCACTGAGGGTTTGGCGGGACAGGATTTCTGCTCCCACTGCAGATCACTAAGCTCAAACACCCCCGTTCCACAGGACCTGCTGAGAACTGGCAGCCAGTTCCAAGGAGGAGCCCAGGGACAGCGAGAAGTGTCCAGCCTGTGGATGGGGATGAGCTTCCCTCCTTGTGTTTCTTCAGTACAATACCCTGCTTGCTTCATTCATCCAGCCTGCAGTTTGTGTTTGGAGAAATGGAATTCAGCATCCAAAACTTACAGGAGGAAGCTCAAGCGGACAACGTTTTAAAGGTTTTAATAAAGATGAAGGAAATATCCTTTAACAATGGCACAGGAAACTGGTAGAGAGGATTAAAACAAACTAGAAATGCACGAACAGCCCCCAGAAGATGTCTCGGCATTTCCCTTTCAGAGGTTGTTTGTCAGCACCACCTGCGATTCCTGCTGCACGCTCAGGACTAGGGAATTCCTCCTGCCCTCTGCCGGACACCCGCGCTCATGCGTCCCCGCTCGAGGGGCTGTCGAGCCCTAACAGCGCGACAGGAGCCACCACCTGCTTGAGGAGCTGCTCCCCTTGGAACCACTGCACAGAACTCTCCAACCTCGAGCATGTGGACATCTTAATTATAGTTTGCTATAGGAGGCATAAGGATGAAATATTCTATTTCCAAATACAGAGAAGGCACTTGGGGACATGGCTTAGCATGGTGTGATGGGTCTACGGTTGGACTTGATGATCTTAAAGGTCTTTTCCAACCATAATGATTCTATGGTTCTATAATTCACTTTGCTCCTATCTCCTGTACTCCTTCACAGGCAAAGCCACATGTGACAGTAGGTTGTTGCACATGCATTTGTATACGCTAGGCATCAGCTAAAAAGGAAACCAGCATCCCTAAAGGTTTACTGCGTATCTGCCTCCAAAAGCCAAGCCTTTCACACTTAAACTCACAGACAGGGAATTTAATTTCTCTTCAGCTGGAACGTTATTAGCTGCAGGGAAGAACCTACTGCCTCAGCACCCCTTACTGCTTCGGGGCACCTCCGATACTCCCCAGTCTTTCCTCTGACCCCAGATTCTTCTGAGCCACTTACGTTACAAACTCTACCTATAGCAATGCAAGATAATCTTCCTTGCAATGCTGTGAGCATTTTTACTGTATTTTTTTTTCTGCTCCTAAATTAGCAACCATTGCATGGCTTCAACATTGTATTTTGGAAGATAGAGATAGCTACAGAAGCTGCTTGGCTGGTTATGTGACAAAAACAACTGCCATGGGACATTCTCCTGCTGCGGAATGCGGCACCTACAAGCACAGAGGAATTTTTGCTCTTCAAACCCCAAATGCCCCAAAGTCTGGCCTACTAAAGGGGCAATAAACTGTCACATTAGAAATAAGAACCACAGAGCAAGCAACTTCAATGGAAAAGAAAAAAAAGATATAAAATCATATTCAAGTGGAATTTAATTGCCTGTCAGATTGTTATAACACAAAAATTAGCTTGAAAAGAGATATGTTAACTAGTGTGCCGTGAAACAATGGCCAGAGGATTCTAGACAAGTTTCAGGGCCAACTTTGAACTAAACTGTGGCTGATAGCACTTGATTGCAAATAATATAATCCATATGCTGAAGTGTGCTCTCAATGGGCTGATACAATGGACAGAGAAATACTGATCTATGCAGAGAAAATAAGGCCTGGTGGCTCTGTCTGGGGAGCAGAAAGTTTAAAGGAAGAAAATGAGCAGGAAGTTTAAAGGAAGAAAATTTAGACTCTAGTACTGTTAATTCAAAAATTAACTGATCAGTTGAGGCAAACCTTAGGGATACATCCAGGCTGGGTTTATTGCTCCACATGGAGCCAGGCAGGAAATGCACACAATGAGAGGGATGGTATCTATATACTGGCATTTTACTGGTCATCCTCAGAACACTTCATTTATCCCCCACAAGGAACTGTTTGCATGTTGAGCTATTTACTATGTTTACATTCATTCCCAAAGAAGACATGTCCTGCCTTAAGAACCTAAGCTAGAAAGCATTTTACCACAAGCGGAAGCAGCATGGAACACAATCCTCAAACAAAGGGGACCTGCAAGGATGAGAGAAAATAGCACAACGGGAATGAGCCTGAGAAAAAAAGACCTTTTTCCATGCAGCGTCAGAGAGCAGGCCAAAACAGACACCTGAGCTTCAAAGGGCTGATGCGGAGGACAACTGCTTCACTACGCATTGCTCTTCTCCCAGGCACAAGCCCTCCAAGGAATCTATCACGACCATCACATAGTGTCCATTACCGAGCAAGGGTGGCAGAATAGCGCTGTGGCCCAAACGGCTACGCTCCGTAAATGGAGCCGCTCCCCAGGTTGCCTCCCTGTCTCTAAGCTCAGGATGTCTGCAGTCACCATGCTTATTCCAGTTGCCTGAATTCTTAATTCCCCTTTCATGTGGAATTACTCCAACAGGTTTCCTAAGAAAGAGGTGGTCTGTACTGTGAGATGAGTGGAAAATGAAGATACAACAATAACACCACACCAAGTGGGCACTGAAATTAAATGGACCAGAGTAATGAGGGCTGCTACAGAGAGCCATTTTCAAGAGGTGTGTGAAACATTAGCAGATAATCCCACATCTCTGTTACATTCCCTACCATATGTTGGGGATAATCTGAGCAAGCAACAGGGATTTTCATCTCAAATGCTAACAAATCTGCTCCACAGGGCTTATGTCACTCATTAGGTAATTCCTCTCAGCTCTTTGCATGCCTTATGGCTATTGTTTAATAGCACCAAAAGTCATCGCTCCTGCAACTTAGGGGGTAATGACCGACAATTTCTTCAAATCACCCTAAAAAAACAAATCCCTCTCTTGCCAAGAGTCAATGTGCAATTTACCTCTTAGATAAGCTCACATTTAGGCTGCGGTGCATTTGGCAGCAAAGCAGGATTCTTGTCCTTTGCCACTGGAAGGGGAATCAGAGCAGTATCGACAGAGTGGCCACAGTTAAAACAAAATACTAAATATTTTGCACCAGGATGTCCAGCATCTCACTCCAACTTTGTCCTTTGCACTAGACACTAGCGCCTAGGTGTGATCCGTGCTGAGTTTTCTAACAGCTTTGCTAGCTATTCCAACCTGAGGAGCAACTGAGGAACGCAGTGAGGCTGGGGAACAGTTGCCAGCATGAGCTGCTGGTCTTCTCAGTCCATGTTTCCAGACCTCCAGATGAAAGACAGCAGTGGGCTTGACCAAGCCAGGAACACAGGTTGCTGTGGGGAGTTAGGGGTCCCGTCCCCCACCAGTCCCCACAGCAGCACCCCAACTGTTGCTGCACTCTCACAGCAGCCACCAGCAACAGAGCAGTCCAACCGCTGTGGAGCTGAGACGGGTGTGGGGATATTTTACCTACTCTTCCTTCCCACCCCATCTCTCCAAATTTCAACTAGTCAGACAGGAAAGATGGTTCAAGATGAAAAGAGGATTCGCTGGCTCGATTTGCCTATCACTGCTGGATAAAGTAGATATATGTCACTTTGGTGGCACAGTTGCATCATTCCTGGCTTCCCAGACTCCAGTTACTTTTTCAGACTAAAATAGCAGCCTTTTTGCTTGATTTTTAGCAGCTGAAGAGCAGCAGTAAACCACGTAAGTATCATGTAAAATGATCTTTTTTTAAGTATATGCTTATTGTGCTCAGAAGAAGTGGATTTAATTACAAACAACTGGAAGTTTTTAACAGTCCAGATTACCCCCTACTCCCTTTCTAAAACTAAGGTTTGGCAGCAGGGTTCCAATGCAAGTCTTCTAAGTATTTCCTTGGAAAGACTTTACACTTGGTCCCAGGCAAGAAGTCAAAATCAACATTTAAAAAGCATGCCCTGCATAATTTCCAGGATTCGGCAGCATTAAGGTATACTTATGGAGGCCAGGAGGAGAACTGCTTTTTGTGCTGTTGGACTTGGTGCATAAAGCTGGTCTTCAGACAACGAAATTTATATTCCGAATAATATTTTTAACTACACGTGGTCAAGTATATAACTTAACAGGCCTTTCCTCATCCCCCTCCTAAAATAAGCCTAATTCAGAAACATCCCTTTGCAATGTTAAGTTTTTGCTTAAACCTTGACTGGAAGCAACAGATTCTCAAACCATCCAAACAAGAATTATTAGATGGCAGAGAAGGTTTTAAATAACTTTTTATTAAACTACCCTATACAGTAAAACTACAGTGTGGGGCCGATTGGTAATCCTGGCTGATTCTGTCCTGCAGGGGACTCAGGTTTTCCTACGTATCACTGTGCTTGGGCTGGGGATGAAGTGCCATGGCCCAACTGAGGACAGCGATGCTAACGAGCGCCCTTACTCAAACACTCCCAGCTAGCTCAGAAAGGGGACAGCTGACTCTGCCCTTACTCACATGAATAATCCCTTTGAAATTGCTGCTTTTCAGTTTGCAGGACTGAAACTCTTACTTCTAGTCAAGGCCCAAGAAAGAAATTTCACTGATTCTATTTGTTAATGAAACGGGCCTTGGCAAATTGCTTCCGACTTTTGAATAGCATCACACATCACTGCAGATTTTGTTTTGGGGAAACAGACTAGAAAGTGTTTCCTTGTAAACATTTGCTTTTAAAAAACAAATACATGCCTTTCGAAATACCTGTAAATCAAATCCTACAGCATGCACTACCTAAAAACATAAAGTACAAAAGATAAGTGACCAAAACTTTGGAAGCTGAAAGAAATTAGAAAAATAAAGAATGAGTATGAGAGAAAGAGTATGAGCAATGGTAAGGAATGAGATTTGAAAGAAAAGACCTTTCAGTGTCTGAAGTCCAAAAGATATTTGCCTTATGTTTTCCAGTCACCAGGGAAAACTCAAATCTTAAATAACAAGCTTCCTGTGTGAAGAGAAGGAAAAGCATTGCCAGAGTACTTTATGCAGTCTTTTTCTCCCATGCAGAGAGTTAAAACTGGTATTTATAAAAATAAACAACATCTGAATGAAGATTTTCAGATCACAACTGCATGCCCTTCCACCTTAGTGGCTTTGTTTCCCTCTCTTGAAAAGCCCAAGTCCCACAAATCTCCCAACACTCCAAGGAAACTCCCAGCTAACCCGAGATCCTGAAAACTGATATCTGTAACATGCACAACCAAGAAAAATGCAAAAAAAAAAAAAAAAAAAAAAAAAAAAAAAAAAACCCAAACAAACCAAACCAGCCCACAAACCAAAACTTTTGCCTTGTGAGGGCGGGGAGGGGAAGAGGAAGATGCTGCTGTGTGCTGGTACATGATGAGATTTGCACTGAGAAAGAGGCCGAGCCCTCCGGAGCCCTCATCATTTCCACAGCAGGCTCTGCCCCAGCCCAAGCTGGGTGACAGGCACAGTAGGACCCGCTGCTCTGCTGACCCAAGGGGACACAGCAGCTCCCATGTGTGCTGCCCCAGGGCAGTCTCGTTCCATAATACCTTGGGGTATTATACATGAGAGCTCCTGTCTTCCACTACAGCCTCTGTGCCCCGTGGACTCGGAACGGTCTGTAGGCTCCAACAAGACGACAGCAGAGTGCACAATCCGAACGAAAGTAAACAGTGTGAAGGCAGTTGTTCGTGTCCCTGTCAAATTAACCTAAGCAAAAATCAAAGAGTCAGAAAGGGTTGACTGTCTTGCTTTGATGTCTGAGATTTGTTATCTTTCCTGGTTATCTTCTGCTCACCATATTCGCCTCACAGAAGAAAGCGGGACTCAATGCAGGCAGATTTAGTGCAAGCAATGAGGTTACAGACCAAAGCAGTTTAAGCATTTCCATTGAAATTAAAGCTCATGGCACTTCTCCCTTCCTCAGATAACAGGTGAGTCTGGTTGCTGCACTACAACCTCCTTCATCCCACAAGGCATCAGCAGAGGACAGGCATCACCCTTTCAGTTCATGCTAAACAGAGGATGTCAGCAGGGAGGATCCTGGAAGACAGCCTGATCCCTGCGATACGACTCTGTCAAGCCAAAAATAGCAGCTACTTACAGTAACAGCAATGAAGGCATTCTGAAGTTTTTTTTTAATTTGCACTGATGAGAAAGCAGAGCAGAGCTCACCACAAACACATGCCTGCTACTCGGTGATGAAAGGCTTTGCAAATTTCTTAGAAATAGCAGAGCAGGAGCCGAGACTTACAGTATAGGTATGACCCAAAAGGAACTGCAGCAAGTCAGCAGGGCACTTCCTCTCCATCTGAGCACTAGCAAAGTGTCCCTGAAAGACTGGAATTACTGTGCTACCTTGTGCAGAAGACGGCATACAGCCACATGATTCTTCAAATGCACCTGCATCAGTAATGCTGTCATTTTTTAAATAATCCAGAAGAGATCTTTAAATTCTGCCTGCACAGTTTAGTCAAAACTTCTGCTAAATGGTCGGTGGTAGCCAGTGAGAAAAATAGAAAGCATCATTTGGAACTTGAGTATTATAACTTATATAATATACATAGATACAGAGGGCATCCATACACATTTACACAACATATGTTTAACGAAAAGTCTCAAATTGCAAAAATAGATAGTGTTAAGAGGAAACATAGTGACATGCACAGGCTTTCCTTAAAAATGGTTGCTTCATTTCCCTGGTGAGTAAACAGCATCAGATGGTAAGAGGCATACACAATATAGGACAGGGATTCAAGTTTTCATCTTCCAATTCTCTACAAGGTAAGAGCAAGGAAATGTTCCATTAAGAACAGCAGGAATGGTATGATGCTGATAACACGAGAGTTTTACATGCAGTTACCTGCAGAACTCTGCCTTTATCACCATAAACTGAGCAGGATTTCAGAAGTATACACATGTGCTCCTGCGTGGTAATGGCTTTCTGAAATTTGTATTCCAGTGCTTTTAATTTTTAGTTTTCCTCCCTTCTGCTGTATACAGAATCTTTCCACAACCTTTTGTTCCTGCAGTTTGGCACATCAAAACTTTTCATCAGTAGCAAGACCATGATCAGAATTCTTAATAATCTGAATTTCTTATTAAGGAAATTTAAAACAACTGAAAAAAAAAATCCCTTTCTAGCCATTTCAATGCAGAAAATTGCAAGAAATAAGTTACTCTGGGCCCAGATAACAGTACAGGCACCTGTATGGATCCATGCCATCTCGTGGGTAGAGGGTGGACAGAGCTCAGGGACATCCTGTCGGTCTGTGGCTGCTGCAGACTGCTCCGTATGCGGCCAGGACACACAGGCCAAGGGCAGTGACAGAAGAGTGACCTCACAGGCACACGTGTGACCTCACAGCCACATGTGATCCCACCACAGGCCTGACAAGCTGCAGCCTTCACAGGAGTTACCTGCTCTTGGGTTTTCCTCACTTCAAGCACTAACACAACAGCCCCGTCCACTCCAATGACTGGACGCACATTGTGCCTTACCCAACACTTTATTCTCCCAGTAACTGCTTGCAGTTGAATGGAGGCTGACATGGAAACCATCCTCTGCAATGAGACAGGGACCATCTATACTTCAGGCTCATCTCCCTGCTGCCCTAGCTACCCCATGCACAGCACTGAACAGTCAAAGGGAGCAGCACAAGAGCACTGGGGCCTTTCGAGCTCCATCACTAACACAGCCTGTGTTTCATGGTTATCTCAACCAAGTGCTGCTACTGAGCACTGATCTTCAAGATCAAATGAATGCTCCCAAAACACGAGGCCTTGATTGTACAAGCAATATTTTTTAGGTTAGTGTTTCCATAACTTCATGCTAAGGAAAACTGGTAGGGAAGATCTGAGAACAGCTCCTGAAGTAGGTGTACAGGTAGAAAGGCTGGAAACAGATTTCCATGCAGGAGAGCTCATGGCAGGATGGAATGAACATAATGGAAGCCCATAAAGCTCTACTGTCAGGGCTTTAGTCACATTTGAAATTGTGCTTTAAAATGAAAGCATCTTCCACGAAAATTCACATAAAAATATTTTTCCAGTCTCACTGGCAGAGTTCCACTTCACAAACAAATCACCTTCAGTTCACTGGGGAAGTTGCAGTGGGTATTTTTATAGTTCCCACAGTTCTTTCCCATTAGAATTGTGATAAATACCATCCCTGAGCAGCTCATTCACGCATGGGACGGGCGAGGGGTTGGGCTCTCTATCCATTTGTTTTTCCATTGAACCCGATATACTTCCTTGCGGTCAAAGTCATTAAGTTGAACGAGCATTGCTGTACAAACAAACTTGCATGAAGCCGCGCTTGGGTGGAAGTTTGCAGCCTTGGTTCCTGAAAATTGTGCGGAACACACTGACAGCCTAGGGCCAAGCTCAGCCTTGGGGGACTGAGGGAGCAGGCAAATGAGGATTTAACTGTTTGTCCACATTTGTGTTTTGATTCTCACACGTCAATCCTTCCTTGCAAGTATGTTGCATCCTGCTTGGGAAGGATAGGAGGAATAGTCAGTCAGTGGGAAGGACACCTGCCAAACTCGTTATTCTGTTTGGAATTAGAAAAATTAATTGGATTCTTCCAGCAAGTTTATCATTTTCCCATCTTCCAACATGCTGCAGCAGAGAGGAGAAGTAGCTAAACAGAATGAGGCTGTGGATTGTTTCTTATCAGGAACCCGGTCCTCTTTAGCATCCACTTCCTCCACTTGGCAAAATAAAGGGCAACAATTTTTGTGACATCTGTTTAAACCCTCCAACCCACCTCACTGTTCCTCAATGCAGGGAATATTCGTTGGTATTTTCTTTGGTGATGTGCAAATCTTAAAAACGCTGTTTAGACAGACATGCGGCTTTTCTTTGTAGGAGGAACATATTACAGGAAGTAAAAAACTGAATTTGTTCTATTTATAAAGTATACACTGGCTCATTTCACACACCAGGGAAACAATGAGAACAAGTCATCGAGTTCAAATTTTCTTAAGATGCATCTTTCAGGCCTAAATATCTAAAAAATATGAATTTATATTCCTGCTATAACTGAATTTTCACAAGGAAGAATCTGGAATTATCCTCATTAAGAGATTGCCAAGCTTCTTACTCTAGCTTTTCTTTTTTTCTTTTTTAAAAAAGAGCAATTAGAAGAAAATTCAATTAAATCATGCATATTTATGAGCAAGTACAATCCCAAACTGAAGGTGACAGGGAAAAGCTGTATGTAAATAGAAGCAACTTTGCACTTCACAGTTTTTCCTCAAGGAATACCAGTGCACTTTATGGAGGTGTGTGGGCACCAGTAACATTCCTAAAAGGGACACTAAGAAACTACTTATTTCTGTTGAGGTAACTATAGGTTCTGCTCAAGACACATCACTGGCTAGAAGCCTGCATGGAAAACTGGGAGCTAAAGTATTGTCCACATGAAACTGTTCAAAAGCAATCAGCACTGGAAAGCCAGAGGTGCCCCATTTCCCTATGTGAAGCTCTGTTATGTACATAAAAACTTGCTAGTCCAAATACCACAAAGTCCACTCCACCCTTCAGTATCAAGTGTTGCAGTCAGGATGGATGTGCCAGGACCCAACTCGCCTGACACAAGGTCTTACCTTGCAGAGCAATATGTTAAATAAATGAATTAAATTATTTATGAGGCCCACTCAGAGAGACCCTTCTCCTCCAAAGGAGGAAACACAGCTCATGATTTCTTAAGCAGCCTCCTAAGGTGGCAGGAAGCACCGTAAAAGGAGAACACTAGAACTGCCAGTTCATATCATGATTTTAGTAATAACACTTCAAGTGCAAATGTTAAAAATGAAAACACAGCAGTAACATATACTTTTAGATGGCATTGTACAGAGACAGATGCTTAATGTTTAAAAGCAGAAGGGACTATTAGGAAGTAGGAACTTGCAGAGAGATTGGTGTGGGTGGAGATGTGTGACGTGTATGGAAGACAGATACAGATCAAAATATGTTTCAAGTAAAAAAAGCTGAATGCAAATTTTAAGAGTCTGTATAGGCAGACTCCCATCAGTTTTATCAGCAGCTACTGAAGATCAGTACAAGTGAAAATCAGACCTTCAGCAATTTTATGTGGGGGAGGGAGAAAGAGGAGACAGTTGAATTGTGCTCCTACGTGTGTGACCTGATCAGTGGTATTGCATGGAGCCAGTATATGGTATCACTACAGAAACAAGCCCAGAACTACTATGATACAGCCTAGAAAAAGTCAAAATACTGTAGGCAGAACTACAGACAATTTCTTAATTCACAGGCCAAATCCTGGTGAAACCAAAATCAACATGCCATGAAAAAAAGTCAGTGCCTGAACACCAGAGTAAAATACTGCTAACTGAGGGGCATTAGTTTGCAGCTTCAGCACTCAAAATGACTTAGAATAAACACACACTACGCTAGTTGCCCTCTAAAGGTCTTGGCAGCCAGACTCCCAGGTGAAGCATGTTCAGAAAACGCATTAGGATTGTGAAAGGGCACTGACACCCTCTGAAGTGTTACTGGCAGCAAAACAGGCTGACACACACAAGCCTCCTAGTTCTGTATCTGGACAACATCTGAGATACCTGGATGCTGCAGAAAGTCCTGCTCCCATTGAGATCCAACCTGCACTGACACTCTGCAGTTCCAGAACAGCTCAAGGGAAAGGTTTGTGGCTCACAAATCAAGTCGTCTTTTCATCTTCTTTACATTTGCTAGGAGTAAGCAGGTCTCAGTCACACCAAAGGAGCAGAAATCTCTGCCCATTAAAGATGATTTGGCCCCTTTTACCTTATCTCAATGACCCACTAAAAAGCAGTTTGAAGGAATGAGAAGGTCCCCTAAGAAACTTGTAATACTGGCGAGATTCCCCTCTGGAGAAGGCCAAGAGCAAGGGTGAAAAATTTGGCAGTGACAACATGCATGACCATATGGTTGTAGTATCTGGATTCAAGATGGAATGTCACTTTACACTTCCATTTTGGATCTTTCTAATAACACCTTCACAAGGAAGCTGTATCAAGGGCAAGGGCCTAATAGGGAATTATTAGTTTCTTCTAATAGAAGAGTTTCTAACTGCTTATAACAGAAATTATTAGTTTCTTCTAATAGCAGAAACTGTGTAGAGTTGAGGCATAAAAACTCGAGCTTTCACTGCGTAAGGCTACTCACCTAACTCCGACTGTAGATTTTTGTCTATCACCAGGGAAGAAAACAAATTGTTCCTCTAGTCCAGATATTTTATACCTTCAGGCATCTGCCAGTCCAGCCTGAACTGCCCAAGACCTCTCTTTTGGGCAGCACACAAAAACACAAGCACAGCTCTAATGTGTATGTTAAATATAAACTCTGAGAAACTGGGGAGAGTTAGAATGACACTTTTGTAGGCAATTCCAAAGACTTCACAAGTGCCCCATGAATCAGACAAAAGGAGCCTGCTTGTACTTTATTACAGCAGTAAAGTTTGAACTATAAATAATACTAAGGCACTTGGTCTCCTCTCTATTCTTTTCCTGATCCTCTGTTTTATTTCCAGAGTACTAGATTTTTCTAAGAGGCAACAGTTCAGGTTCTTGCCTCCTCTATGATTTTCTCCCTGCTGGTGCATTTCACCAGATACACAATATTCCTAGTCATGACACTGTCAGGTCTAGATAAACCCTGGCACAGAGAATGGACCCTTTAGGATGTTTTACTGCAGAGAAGAGGTACCTATTGCACAGGAGCAATTAAGAAAATCTGTCTGCTCTGAAAATAGATGGTACCAACCAAGCTCCTGTTTAACCTAAACCAACTAAATTCAGAGCACATCATACCAGTCAATAGTTAAAAATAGGAGAGCACAGGCAAGGCCCAAGGGACACTATCTAAACAATTCTGCAGATAACTTTACAGTAATCCGCGATCATAAACACAGATTTCCTCAAGCTTGCATTCCCTTTAACTAAGTCAGCCTTCCTTTCAGGACAGTTTTTTTTTTTTTTTTTTTTTTATAGAATGCCTAAGGTTGGAAGGGACCTCTAGAGGTCATCTAGTCCAACCCCCCTGCACACGCAGGGCCACCTAGAGCACCTGGCACAGGACTGCATCCAAGCGGGTTGCCCATTCACACCTGAGAACCCTCTTCCCCTTTTTCTTTTCCCCATTCCAAAAGGAAAACTCTACAGGACTCCACAACCCTGTAACACACTTGTGATTCCAGTCAGCTTGTCTGCTGGGTGACTCTTAACTTCATTCGGGTTGGGGGAAGAGGAAGGAAGTGGTGGTTTCACTCACATACAGCCAGTTAGTCTGTCACGGGAAGCTCTCTATGGTGCTGGTAGGGGCAACAGAAGTGTGGGTGAGCATCAGCCATCTGCTTTTGGAATAAAAGGGATGGGACAGACTCAGCTAACAAAAATAGCCAAAATGGGCTATTGGGCTATGGATAGAGAAGAGACCGAGCTAAACATGAGATTTAAAAAGTACCCCCAAAAACCTCTGATTAACCTCTTAAACAGAGTCCCAACTCATTAATGTGTTCCCTATAGGGTGATAAGCCTTATCCTATCAGGCATTTTAGGAGTAAATGTGAGACTATTGTTGAGGAAGGGGAAAGATGCTCCTGTCAGCACAGCTGGTATTGGAGCTAGAGATCAAAGAATGCCCTAGACTCCATAGTTCCTTCCCCAGTAAAAACAAACAAAAAAAGATCTGTGCTTACACATACCCAGAGCTTCCCTAAAGCACTAACTTCAATTGCAAAAGCAGTTACTTTACAGTGGGGATCTCTATACAGAAAGCATCCTCCTAACAACAACAAATGACCCATTAGCAGCCCTTCATCACTGCACTTCCACAGTAGGTTTCCGGACACTTTCCACTGCCAAACCCCATTTAAAGCAACTCTAGCTTTGCCAAACTTTAAATACACTGGCTGAAGCTTTCCATGCCAAACGTTTCCCTGACACTAATGATTTTCTGGGTACATAGAGTTGGTATGAGACAGAAGTCAATGTCAGGAGCACACATGAACAAGACAAGGAGTATTAGTACCTTGCTTGTATCCCTTCTATCCTTTCTACCCACATTTTAAAAACTCATAGAAACTATTTAATCAAGTCTAAAGAACTGAGGTGCCAGTGCACAAGACACTACAACAGTCTCAGGTTTAGTGAATATTCACCAACATGCAGTTGCATCAGAAGTCCTGGGGCTACCACTGCTTCCATATACTGGATAAAGCCTTGTTAAAGATTGGCAGTTTGTAAAGCTTTCCAGGTATTTTTGTTCAAGGTGAACACGCTTCAGATGATACCTGTTTACCAACCTGTTTGGTTGGTAAACAGGTTGGCACTTCATGTCATAGAGCTTGCTCTGTATACAGCAGTGGGGACCATGTATGACTTGTCTTGCAGAGGCTCTTATGGTAAGCAAAGTCCCATAATTAGGATACCACCTCCTGGTGTCCATAGTGGGGTCATCATGTCTGCAGTGGAAAGTACTGGGCAGATGGAGACCACAGAGATTCCCCTACGCCAGTGTTCTTGTAGCATCTAGCAATTACTGGGAAACATATTGGAAAAAATTGCAACTCCTTCACCACTAATGATGGCCCATCTGGGTAACAATTGTGCTGCTCTGAGAGCCACCCGCTCCATATGCAGGAGCCCAGGTTGTTGAGCACAGCAGCCTGCTACAAGACACAGGCTGGTTACGTGATACTAACACAAGCACACCCTGTGACAAGGTACAGGATTTCCCTCCCTGCACCTCCATTTCTGCTTTCCTTAAAGGGAAAAAAAAAATCTTATAACAAATTCAAGTTTTCAAAAATCTGCTCTCAAGCATTACAAGAGGCCAGAATAAAGGTGCCCTCTAGAGTTTTAATCCATTCTTTTGCGCATCTCTTTTACACAATTTTCCAATACAGAGCATATGCTTCTTTCTAGAGCTCATGCCTCCTCTAGCTCACAATATATGGGAAGCAAGAAACAAATCAGTGCTGTTAAATGAATGAAACTATTGTCCACAAGGACAGAGCTCCCATAAAATCGAATTTCTTCATTTTCTTAAGCACATGCTTATTTTAACAGGGTATCTTCCTCACAGTTTCCTTGCCTCCCCCCAGCCCACAAAGCAGCTGGGTAGTCTCAGGATAACAGCTGTACTGTAAGCGTGTAGCAAATAAGGTAGGGGATCTCAGCAATAGGAAGCAGGATCTTTTGATTTATGCCTAAAAACTGCCCTAGAGGACCAGATTACCTTCTTTCTGTCATAGAGCTACTTTGGCAGACTAGACAAAACTGAATTTCCATAGTTAGCACCAGTCTATGCTTCTTACTTCCTGGACTGCACTTAGGGCATCTAAGTGCTCAACATTTGCTCAACTTGCAGAAGTGCTGAGTGTTCAGAAACATGGCTGCAGACCACGCTCTGAGCACACAAAGTGCTATAAAAAGGCTGAGTACTACAGAAAAAGATTAGCATTAGGCAAGAATCAGGCATTTAAGAGCAGTGATCACTTTGGACAATTCTAGCTTTAGTCTTTCTGCGGTAGCGTTTCCTCTGCAGCATCTGTAAGAGGGAGAGTGACACCACCTCATTTTGCAGCAGGGCTGTTCAGATCCATTCACTGGCATTTAAGAACATTCAGCCACTGCAGTGATCAGAGCTACAGAAAAGTCCATGAGGAGTTCAACAGTTCTTCATTCAGCACAGGGTACAAATGGTGTGTCGTAAATAGGGCATGGGGTGACACATTGTATGAGGAGGATAAGAATATTGAATAGCCACTCATTCACTGGACAACATCCATCTTGTGCACTGAATGAAGTGGAAGCCCTGTGGAAAAAAATACAATGTAAACCACACAAGATGATCTTTAATTATATGGTATTTAGGGGCTTACCATCAGGCACACACACAGAAAGGGTGATTGTGGTTAGACAGTCTTCATGCTGATATTGTCCAGGGTTTTTTTTAGAGGATGTTTTTACAAGTATAAATACTCCCATTAGAAATTTTTTTTTAACTGAAAAAAGTAATGCTGGCTAACATTCAGAATGGCTGTATAAATTACGTATATAAAGTAATACAAGTTTTCTGTAAATACCCAAGACGACCAGTATCTTTAAACAAACTATGTATAGAGTGTATATGTCTAAAACAAGACATATACAGAAAACTCCATTTTCTGTAAGAAAATACAGGCACAAGTACTTTTCACATGGGTTCAGCTTCAGAGAATGGACTTGAATAACCTTAGTACATAGAGATCAGTAAAGGCACCTATAGAAGATCTTGCAATGCACTGCAGTGTGAGGATAGACCAGACCCAAAGTGTTAGGGTGAAGCAGTCACGAGCAAAGCCCTCAGAGCTCTCGGCACTGAGCCCATAGTTTCACGCCAAAGCAAGACCCCTACACCTCTGCACCTCTTCAGTCTTTCCCCCCCTCCAATGCCAGTTCATTCTTTGAGAAAAGACTCAGTTGCTACTTTAAATCCAAGACAGATGATTTTGGGCCCTTCGTTCACTTGTGGGACAATTTTACTTTCCCAAACTGGCTTGTCATCTCTAAGTATCTAGATTACATCTCTGTACAGAGACATTCAGCTACAGCACTCACACCTGCAAATGTATAAAGCACAATTAAATACACCTAGAGTTTCTTGATCCAGTTTAGAGATAGAAGTTTCACAAAGTAACAGTAAAAGTGGGATACAGGAAAGAAGCAGCAAGGGAAGGAAGCTAACTGGGGAACTGTCCGTCTGTGTAAGGAATAGGGAAATGGGTCTCTTAGGCATCTCAAGATTTACAGGAGGGCCAAAAAGTGACTTCCTGCTATTCAAGTCCAGGCTGAAATATAATAAACCACTGCCAGCATAACACTGACTCATATCCATCAGATTTATAAATCAGTACTTTGACAAAGAATGCTCTCTGTTGGCTTCACCAGAGATCATTTTTAACTGCTAAGCCATATTGTTTAACCCCCGCATCGTGAAGTGTTGTACCACAGAACTGCTTTTTGTATAAATGACATTTGTTAAAAATGATACTAAAAAGACAGGCAATTGAAATGTTTCATACTGTAAATATGGAAAGCTACCAGATTAAGGCCTTATGACATAGGGATTTAAGGATTAACATCAAAATCAGCCCTATCATCTTTTTTTATAAGTTGTTTAAACTACAAAGGAAAAAAGTTCTCACAGCTCATTATTCAGGCACTTATTTACTACAGACGGGATGTACAAAACACATTAAGAAGTTAAAATGTAAACTACTTAAAAGTTAGTCTGTGCTTGAAAGGAAAACCACGCTGGTTAAAGGTGTGATTTGTTATCAATATAATTACAGCAGTACAAACGTCACCCCCTTTTCCGATCAAGAACAAAGCACACCTTTATGCCCACTCTTATTCCAGCACAGCTACCTCCACATCAAAGAGAACACGCTTCTGGAATACTTTTTACCTTAGTGCTTAAAGGCTTAGATATCTGTACGTGCTTTTTTCCCCCCTCTTCACATAATGCTCCTTGAAACTTCAGCTCCGCAATTACAGGCTACAAAAGTGTTACGAAAAAGATCAGGTCCAATTCTTGCCATTTATCATTAGTGGTGCCATGGATGTTTCAGGTGCTAAGAGGCTCCAACATGACTCAAACACTTGGTAACACTCCCCTGTGCTCCACAGGGCTTAGGGGAGCAGCCCACGTGCACAGGGTGATCTGTGAGCCACCTGATGCACAAACGCGCTGGGAAGATGGGGTGGAAGCACTTCCAAACCCCACGACTTACCTGGAAGTCAGCCCATGGCTTTCTATAGCCATGTGTGCTGGGGTCACATAACACTCAGGTGTGTCACAGCCCGTAACACACAAATGCACGAGCAGCCGCGGTCTTACCAAGGAGCTGACATTGCCTTTCCAACAGGCCCCCTGTTTCTGCCAGCCCAGGAGGAAGCCCAGAGACACAGTGCAAGGCCATGCCATAGACGGGACCCTGCGCAGCACGGGCCAGAAACAAACGGCGACGCAGCGGTGCTCACACATGGCAGCACAAGGCAATGAAGAGCTCGACCAGACCAAAGCTAAAACTTCTTGAGTCTTTGAGGGGCAAAGGAGGCGATGGCAACAAAGCTGTGCCACAAAGAATGAAATGGGGCTTTCTACTCACAGAGAGCTCACACGGCCTCAACCGCGCCTCCTCCTCCCACAGGAGGATGGGCGAAGGCACCTGAGCGAGGACCAGCCGGGCACCGCCGGATGCCCACACCACGCGGATGGCCGAAAGCTCCTACCCGGCCAAGCCCGGCTTTGCAGCTCGGGGCTCCGCGCCAGCCTGCCCCGGCCCGCGGCTCCGGCACCCCGCGGCCCCCGAGCCGCCCCTGCGCGCAGCGGCCGCCCCTCCCGCGGCGCGCGGGAGGCGTCGAGGCGTCGCGGCGCTCTCGCTCGCTCACCGAGCAGCAGCAGCCGGTGCGTCTGCTTGTACTCCCGCTTCTCCGCCTTGAGCGTCTTGTCGATGCTCTTGCTGCGCTTCTTGTCCGCCCGCTCCTTGGCCAGCAGGTCCTGCCGCAGCCGGTGCCGCACCTGCGGGTCGCCGTGCTCCGCGTCCGCCTCGCCGCGGCTGCCGTAGGGCACGGCGGGGCGCGCGGCGGCCAGGCGGGAGCGCAGGCTGTAGCACAGCCCCATGGCGCCGAGGGGCGC
>VWPW01028648.1:15628-56616 GCA_013389825.1 Crypturellus undulatus | reverse complement strand
CGCCCCGCGCCGCGCCGCTCCGCACCGGCCGGCGGCGAGGGCCGCACGTGACGCGGACGTGTTTACCGTATTCTCTGGAAAGCGCAGGCGCTTCCCCGCGCCGCCCCTCGCCTCGCCGCTGCCCTGCCAAGGGCGGGAAGCCGCGTCCCGCCGCCGCCGGCGCTGCGGGTGGACGCGGCTCCGCATCCCGCCAGGAGCTCGTCCTGCCGGGCCTGGAGCGGCCGCAGAGAGGCGGCCTCCCTGCTGTGCCGAAGGACCACCATGGGCTGTGATGCTCTGTGATGCTCTGTGAGGCCCATGGGCCATGGCAGCCCAAAACAGGCCCTCTTGTCACGGCCCGCACTCCGCTCGCTCTCGGATGTGAGCAATTCCTTGCATCCTCTGTCCACACCAGCACAAAGCTCACTGCTCTGTTTGGCAACCGCCACGTCTGGTTCCTTAGTGTAAACTTCAAATTTACCTCCTCGGTTGCCATCATTTCACCAGCCTGGGGGTGATAGTGCTGTCCGTGGTAACGCTATTCCCTGCTCTGGCAGCGCGTTCAGCGCAAGGTGCTGCCAACTTTGTCATCCTGCGTTTTATACTCATCTCCAGGCAGCTCTGAGCGTTCACATACAATATGACTAATGGTCTCTAGGGCCTGGCCACACATCCTGCGCTCTGGACTTGGAGCTTTCCAACCGCCTATCTCGGCTCTAGCATGTCTTCTGCAAATAGCCTGTAGGGTTATTATTAAAATCTCCGTTTCTCTTCTCAGTGCTCTCTCACAAGCTGCATATTGTCTGTAAATTTCATTTTTTAAACCTTCCAGGGATTCTGTGCTGGCCAAAGGCTGGAGCTGCAAAGCGCTGCAGTGACCCTTTCTTCCCTCTTGGTAAGCACCACCCAGAAGGTTGAGCAGGTCACATCCTATAGCACAAGTCTGGATGTTTCTGCTGCGAGTCAGCAGGACTGCTGAGAAGGGGTTGTAGGAACTGTCCACAGAGGTTACTGTTAATCAGAGGAGTTAATCAGCCCACATACTTTTTTTCTTTTTTTTTTTTCCCCATCTTTGTTACTCTTGGGACTCAAGATTTAGACCTTCCAGGATGGCCTAAACTTGGCTACTTCACTTAGCACTGAGGGAGAGGAGGAGAGCCCGGCCGCCTGGTCCTGCCTCCACTGAAGAAGCCCGAGGTGGCCGCTGAGCTCCCCATCGCCCTGGGCGGCAGGGGGAACTCAGGCTTCCCTGGGAACCAGCTCTCTGGCATCCGCCTCCCAGATTGTTTCCAGGCACAATCGACGAAGGCGAGTGGGGATGCCAGGAAAAAACGTTCATGAAATGTATTAAAATGATCTGTGAGTTTGGGCTCAAACACAGACAAGAGCAAATGTTTCACAGTGGGAACATACCCAGGGCGTTTTGCACCTATCCCATAAGAAGACACTGTGTGCTTTATTCATAATAATCACTTATAAGAAGGATGTCAGTTATTTCAACGACATTTATTTTTATTTGACCCATTTTCAGTGGGGCCCGGTAACAGGACTGGATTCTAACTTACTTGCTCCCACACGTTATCCCATGGAAAGTAAGCAAGTTTGCTCCCGGACAAGGACATCACCTGAGAACCTCTTCTTCATGTTTGTTGTGTTGCCTACTCAGGGCACCTGACTATTACTCTACTGCTTGGCTGTTACAGTTAGTAGGTATACAAATTGAATTATTGCACAGCAAATGAGTTCTCTTTACACAAATCTAAGTTTCACAATCCTAAGCTTCTGAGACAGTCGTGTACTGCAAAAATTAGTCTCACAACATGTTTTAGATGCCCACATGACTCACTTTATGTCTCCATTGCTGTAATGCCTTTTCCTCCATGACTGAGAGTTTATTCGTCTGATGAACATACCCCTGAGAATGTAATAAAACAAGCAAACGGAAAGGTCAGGTTAGAGGATTATGAATAAGTTTTCTTTTTCTTCCTGTGTTTTTTGAGAAGCATGAGAACAAGGGTAAGGTTGTCCTTAGAGACAGGACAGTTCTGAGATGCGTGCTGTGTTGCAGGGATCTCTGTTCTGCCTGCAAAAGGAAAGGAACACTCGAGTGCTTGTGAAGTAAAACAAGAAGCCGAACAAACCCTAAATGTAAAGGGAGAAGTCAGAAAGCAGCATTCAACCTATGAATTTATTCTCCTGGCTCTGCAGGCAGATAAACATTTTTCCTGTTTATACAGTTCACAATAAGACAAGTTTAGGATCAGTCTCTCTTGTTTTCATAACACATAAGACTAAGTGCTACCTGTTTCAGGAAATCATAAATGGCATATTCTGGTATATTCCTGATTACATCCCTGGCTATAGGCACTGTATAGCTCCAGATTTTCTCTATTGGGGGTTAACTGTGTCAGACACTGTTCATTAGCTTCCCAATTGAATTTCTGGGCCTTTTTCCGAGCCGAAATAGTGATGGACTTCAGTGACAGCATATAAAAGTCATGTATTTCAACTGAATAAAGAATGCATGACACGCAGACACAGACACAGACTGACAACTTTTTGAAATCTCATGCAATTTGAAAGATTGCATAGAAAATTACCTCTTCAAGATCAAACCATCTTTTGCCATTTATGTATATTATTCATCCACAGACTTGGAGAATTTTTACCATGGGCCAGATTCAGGTTTAAAGAGCACAAATTAAATAGGTTTTACAAAACAGAGAGTGTGTTTTCAACAGGCACAGGCCATGCCCACAACTACACACTGTATTTACACTACTTCATCTGTTCATGACAAACAGCACGCAGGAGCCTCATGTAACATGTTCCACTTCTTTCAAACTACCTAAGCAAAAAAACACACCTCATTTACAAGAAGGAAGTATGCATATACAGTAAAGTGAGAGCTGAGATAAAAAGTTCTCAATTGTTAAATGCTTGATAGGAAAATTTCCCTAGTAATTTTTGTAGGAAAACCCAAGAGAGTACAAAATTTAATAAAAGTCAAATGCCTGAGGAGACTTGGCCCGTGTAAAGCTCAGCCCCAAGAGGTCTTCTCCACATCAGGGGTACCAGAGGACTGACTGAGGCATGGAGTCTGCAGAAATACTATGGCTGTACAGTCTGCTGCTTTCATGTACATCTCTTCCCTCCTGCTTCTTCCTGAATCCCCCAGCAAGGCAACAGAGAACTGCTCTCTCTGAGCACAGGGCTCCTGATATCTCTAGATCTTTATTCTGCTGCTTCTACCATCTACAACAGGAAAAAGAAAAAAAAAAAAAGTGTAGGGGTTAAAAAGTAGACCAGGCCATCTGGGAATGCAAAATTTCAAGGAAAAGAGGAAGAGAGGCAATAACTGAGACTCAGCATTAAAATAAGACACATGGACACACAAGTGAGAGAACTTGGATTGCCACCAGGAAATATGTCAGCAAGAGAAATGTAAATGAGCAAAATTTACATTTATTTGTACCTTGGGAGAGAAAATAATTGATTGAATTCAAGAAATCCTAGGAAAACTCCCAACCCTATTACTGTAAGTGATCTATACATGTAATGTTCATTTCTTCTTGCAAAACATTAATGTGTCAGAGTCATTCATGAGCTTTCTGGTGCTCCCCCTCCCTCGGGCAGTCCTCTCTCCAGTGCATGATTTGCACTCAATTTTTCCAGTGTAGGTGGCTCTAGCCTGGCACTCAGTTAAAGGGACCTTCAGTGAAGGACTTAGCCTCTCAAAGAGGCCCTGTAGTTGCAGTTCCTAGCGAGCCTAGAGTACCCCTGTAAAATAAATCTTGCCACCCCAGTGCAAAACAAGGCTTTCAGGGCACAAAGAAAGGCCTCTGCATTTGCAGAGTTTGCCCAGAGTCTACATAATTCAACATCCACTACAGACGGAGTGTTCTCCATTAATTTTAGCAGAAGCAGGTTCCATCTGGTCCCTGCTTTTGACCCCTTGCTTCAAATCAGTATGTGGTTGCTGTCATTCCTCTATTTCCTAAATAATGTCTAGATTAAAAAAAAAAAAAGTAACTAAGTGCCTAATTTCGATCTTGGATTCCTAAATCCCCATTTATGTATGCATCTAAAATGTTAATTTTTTTCATCTTTCAGATTCAAGAGTTCCTAATAGTTATAACCAAAAAGCCACTGTCAGGGGCCTTGTCACATCTCAACTCATAGGCAGTTCATTTACAAAATGAATATTGTCATATTCAGATAAGAGCTCATTGTTACAATTTGCTACATTTGAACTGTATTTCAGGTACAAAATGAACAAAAGTGCTTCTAGCCAGGGGAATGTCTTCCCAAGATGCTGTCGACAAATGCTGCGTTACTGTTACTGCACAGCAGATTTTTAGCCTGTGCTCACCAGGACGTAGGCTGAGCACAACCGCTCTTTATCTAGCAAAAGATTCAAAATCACTCCATGTGTAAAGAAGGAAAAGCCTTTATATAGATATGGCTTTGGGGAGGGGAGAGCATCCTGGTCTAAATGTCATTTCTGGCACCTTTCCAGTCCATCTTAAGTTTCCTGAACCTGCAGGGCCAAGTCGTGGACTCCAGAAGCAAAGCTGTGCAGCTCATTGCAGGTAGAGCATAGCTAAAGTAATAGCCATCCTAGTCATTAATATCCCGATCGACTTTATGCAGAGATAACTTTAGTTATCTCAAAGCAATGGATCCCATGAGATCCTTCAGCATCTCATCTAGCATTTATTTTACTTCTGGTCCTAACAGTGTGAGTGAGGGGTAACTGACTGGCTGTGGCAAGAAAAACGACATGCAAGGATGGCGTGGGACTTGGATGCTTGCAGCTGTGAGTACTGAATTATGAGGTCAAACTGGTATTATGGATATAAATGCAGGTGCAGTTATTTGCTCCTGGGTCTATTCCCCTTGCCAAACTCCCGAGGACACTAACTGAAGCATCATCTGCTGGAAACGGCGGCCTGTGCTCTGGGCTGGCTGCTGTGACAAGTAGGGATCACCGGGTACAGAACTGGCCAATATCATCCTCCAAACTCCAAAGTCCAAACTTTTGCTCCATTGCAAATTGCATAAAGCTGGCTACGTTCCCCCATGACTATCTTTATGGACTCTTAGTTCATTCTTAGCATCACGTCTCAGCTTTACTTCAAGAACAACAAGATATTTACCCTTTTTCACCAGTTGAAGATTGTGAGGTTCCCTACAGTGGCTTTCTGGGGGCGTACGCCATCACTTATAGAAATATTTAGATGGGGAAAAAAAAAAGAAAAGCATGTTTTTAAACAGCTTTCCATTCAGAATTCACTTAACTAGATGACCTGCCCCATTCCCCTGGTAGCACTCGTGTTTATACATACATCTAGCAGCAACCTGCCACATAATAGGTGTCCAGAGCTGGGCTAGAAAACCTCTGGGATTGTACTTGTGAAAACAGAATAGCAATATTTTGATAAAACAGTTTATTTCCATTTCTTAACTGGTTTCCCTACAGTCTGCAGATACTTCCTGTTTCTCCTCTGTCCCTTTCGAAGAGATAAAATGCGCCACGGTTGTTGTTGAGATCATTGTGGCCCCTCTCGTGAGCCAGGGTTGTCATGGGACTCCGTGCATAAACAGAGTGAGTTTTCAAGGATAATACACAACCTAACTGAGCAGTCGCGTTCTGTCAACACAAGTCTGTGTGTTTGTAAGGACCCTTGAACGTGTTTTTAAAATTACCCGGGTGGGTATTTTTAGCTGCAAGAGCCTCTCTGGCCTCCCCTAACACACGGAGCCTGTTCTCCCCCTTCTTGCCCTCTCCCAGGCGTTATCCCGGCTCGGCCGCGACTCCCACGGAGGGATGTGCCAGCCGAGCCGCTGCCTCCCGCTCCGGCACGGCCTCGTGTTATTCAGGCTACACTGACATCTGTTGGCTCTTATCAACCGAGGCTGTGAAAAACAAAGCCAGGCGGTTTCATGCTCTGAGATAGCGCTCAGGGGCAGAAACAAATAACTGAGCGAGTAATCTTGCAATAACACTGGCTTGCGTCCAGCGGTGATAAGTAATTCATGCAGTACCGTCCAGCAGGGAGGGTCAAATAAGTTTAAAAACTGAGGGCCTCCTGTGCAGTCAGCGACGGATCATGCTCCTCATGAAACACGTCATTCCCAACAACTGTCATTCCAGTTTTGTGGCTTCCACTAAATCGTATTCTGAGAAAACGCAACAGTTTCCTTGCTGGAGGAGAAGGCTAAAACCTGCTGCTAGAAGCGTCGTGTTCCATGTTGTTCAGTCCATTTGACTAATTAAACCAGCAGTGGGACATCACTGCTGTTTGTTGAATCAGTGTTTGAAAAGATCAGAGTTGGAAATCTTGTCATTTGGAAATGACAAAACTGAGCAAATTTCAGCTGAATGACCAAAATCTTACTCGGATGCGCAACCTCCATAGCATGACTTTATATTCCATGTAATCACAAAGAACAACGGGATGTGCTGGAATTTATCCAGCATCCTGCAAATACTGTCCTCATACATCAGTACTTGAAGTCACACAAGCAATAAGAAACTTAACTGAAGCAGGGAACATTGCTACCCACTTCTCTATCAGTCTTAGTGATCAAGCAATTGCAGGCCTCTTTTTTTAGTGACCTTACTTCCTAACTGAAAAAAAAAAAAAAAAAAAAGGCAAAGAAGAAAAGAAAAAAAGCCATAACTAAGAATGTAAAAAAATAAACAAAACATCCCTAAAGTTTGGCAAGTCTTAAGTATGACTGTGCAGCCCAAGGGGTTTTCCTGGAAGCTCGCTGCAAATACAGCACACCACTCATCTGGGTGCCGAGTTGGCTGCAGTGTTTGTGAGGGAAAAATACAGCAAACAAGTACGCAGGGAAGTGTTGTGAGCCTGGAAGGAAATTACATGGAAGAGAACTCCTAGGACAGCACTGACTGGACAAGGAGGCTTGGGTTGCTGAACAAGGAAATTGCCAGCGGCTGTTTGTTCCTGTCGCGTGCATGGGAACAGGACGCCACGTACAGCATTTGCAACTGCCCTACACTGCACCAAAGAGATTCAGACTGCTGTCAATTTCCCCTTTGCATGGAAATGATCGCAGAAATCCATTTCGCTGCTATTCTGCATAAATACTTGTTAAATGCTTTAATCACCAGCACTGAGTTTGGGCCTTACATTCTCTTTAGTAGGAGTCAAATTGGCCCTTTGGTTTTAAAAACTTTGCGCTGGTTAGCTTTTGAAAAGATTTAGAAGAGAATCAGTTTTTTTCCAGCATAACAAATCTCTCCTGGTTGACTGCAGCATAATTAGGTTGTTAAAATTCCCCCAGTAAAGGTTTCATCTGTCTCTGAGCACTGGAAGTTCAGTATTTCACACAGGAGTGCTGGGCCAGGCTGACTTTGCCCGTTAGACTTGGTTGTTCTCATGCAGCTTTAAACGGGAAAACAGCATGGACACAGTGGACCCACTTTCCTGGTAAAAGGCACATATCAAAGAAATGGGAAGCAGTAGCCCTGCAGGAGAGTTTAAGCTCCCCCATGCACCTTCTCTTTATATACTCGTATTGGCTAAAACCTCGTGTCCTGCTTCTCAGGAAGACAGCAGAAAAGAGAGGCATCAAGTCACTGCAGCTGCAGCTGTAACTGTAATTCTGACCATTTGTGCACTGCTTCCAGGGCAAGATCCTCAGTGATGGGAAGGAGGGCAGGGAAAATGCCTCCCTGCAACACCAGAGCTGCATCTGTTCTGCATTACAGTCACTTGACCCTGGCTCTGGGAACAAAGTCAGAGAATGTCCCCAGATATGAGCACTACGATAAGGCAGTTGATCACAGCAGTAAAGTAACTCATTTTGCTTTTTCATTCTTTGCTCGCAATAGTATAGCCAATACTATAGTTAATGAAATATAAAATGTCAGTGAGGGTACAGAACTATGACAGCACAGTGTTTTCCCAGGGGACAGTTATATATGCACACAGAGACATTTTTTTCTCTCTGTTATATCACTATGAAATGTTTCTCTGCAGAATACAGTGGTGGAGGTGGGAAGACCATCCTCGGAGCTCGCTGGCAGCAATATTGAAGCTGCCAATAAGGCCGAGCGCGCTAATCCTCTAGATGTCACCACTGCCACAGACTTGCGGATGTTGGGTCCCGCGCTATCCCCGAGCCCGTCCTCTAGGCACCAAGGATGAGCTACTGGAGACGGCCAGCTTTAAAGATGGCTTTTAAATCCCTACATCACTCTAATAACAAGACTCATTAAAGTTAAAACACAAACAAAAATAACAAAACCCAAACCTTCCATTTCAAGACCAAACAAAACGGCCTCGGGGGAGTGAGATGCAANAGCTTTAAAGATGGCTTTTAAACCCCTACATCACTCTAATAACAAGACTCATTAAAGTTAAAACACCAACAAAAATAATAAAACCCAAACCTTCCATTTCAAGACGGCCTCGGGGGAAAGAGATGCAACTTCAGCGAGGAAAAAGCCTGCGGCTCTCCTGGAAGTGCAAAGCATCCCTGACTCTCCAAACTGAAAATAAATAAAGAAATAAGCCAGAGGATGGAAGGCAATGAAGTCTTTTCACATTAAGAAACTGTCTCATCTGGCAAAGAGCCCAGCAAACGCTGTACAGCATCCGCAGTGGCTGAAGAGGCCTACAGGAGGAACAAGGCAAAATATGTATCATCTTATGGGCCTGAAAGGAAGCCAAGGGATTCTTGCTTTCAGAGCTGTTAAGCCAGAATGTTTATGTTCCACACCAAGAAGACTTCTTTTTTTTTTTTTTCTCCAAACCTATATCTATATTGGGAACTGAGTCAACTTTTGTAGAGCCAGCTAGAAAATATGAAAATAAGAATTTTAAATTTGCTACTTTTTACAGAGTTAATATTTGTCAGAACTAAAACAAGTATATTTTTGAGAGAGTGGTTATTTCTGTCTATCTATTAACCAGGTAGTTACAAATGCTACTGAAGCATCTCGGTGATGCTCAGATGTACCATGATGCACAAGGATGACACCTTGCTGAGAATTTCTGCATGTTCCAAGTTCGCAAAGCTTGTGCCTTCCTTATTTTCTCTCAATTTCCACTTCTATATAGTGATAAAGTCAACCCATAAATAGCAGTAGCTTTTTGTCATTATTTAAACTATTTAAGAATCTTAGGTGGTGTTTCCACAAAAAAAAAAAAAAAAAAGCATTATTGCACTGGAGACCTCAGCATGACGTCTGTTTGGAAGCAAGGCATGGGTTGCTTTCTTTCATGTAGTAATCCACAAATAGATATGACAGAACATTGAGTTATTAAAAAAAAATCATTTCCTTTCCATAATGAAAGCATCTCTCATGCTTTAGCTTGCTTTGGATTTTGATAGAAGGAAATCTTGAATTACAATATTTGTAAGTGCACCTTATGACTTACTGACTAGAGACCCCAACCAAAGCCACGTAATTCTGAAGCTCTGGCCATTGCCTCTGTACTGCAATTTCTCCTCAGGGACTGAGGGATAGATAAATTTTGCTTGGTAGTTCAATGACACCGCAATTTCCAGCTCAGAAGAAAATGCAAAGTCAAGTCAGTGATGTGGCACAGATAAAAGCAAAGAAAAGTAGAAAAGGACATTAATTTCTACCAGTTCCCAGAAACTGCTGTACAGGGAAGAGTAAATATTTGTATTTTGGATTGTAACACCCTCCTATCATTTTAATCATCCTTTTGTTCGTACACAACACAACAAGTCGTACACAAACGACTTTCTGTTCCATTTTAAAATGTGCTTCCCTCTACTATGATGTCAATCATTTCTGAAGTGGTATTTTTCACTGGGCAGCAAAGGAGAATTTGATAAGCTTTATTATTTTGCTGATGGCATTTACTGGTGTTCCCATTATGAAATAATTCTGTGTACAGCTAGTGCCAGAGTAGTTATTTATGGTCCTTCCAACATTTTAGATATAGGATGCGATGTTAGCTAGCATTTGGTCTTCACATATCACAGGGAGGTTTATAGGACTGAATTAAATTCACTTGAGAGTAGAACAGTCTTGGAAACGAGATACATAAACACGAGTACATTTAGTCTGCAAAGCGTAGTTCGTGAATTGACTCACTCATGCTACGAACTTTGAAAAGGCAAGTTCCTCTCTGGGCCTGATGCTCCGCAGAGACGTTGACCAAATCCCTTTGGACAGGCCGGGTAATTAAGGCAGCAGCCCCTGAACTAATTCCCATTAAAGTGTGGGAGTAACACGCAGCTGCCCAGCGCTAAAGGAAGCGCTGGGAACTGCTGTGAGTCAGGGTGCAGTCCCGCCACCTGCATTATTTCAGCTGAACATACGCATGCAACATGTTACAGCGTTTTGGCTTGTCTCTGTGATGGGAGCTCTGGTTCACCCTATGATTAATTTCCTCTAAAGCTAAGAATAATGTAAAAGGAGATTGCACACAAGTGCCAGCCTCAAAGCAGCTTGTAATTGCTTTTTTGGCAAATTAGTTTAAATAACTCCATGTTTGCAGAGCTGCAAAGTTTAGCTATGGACATATTTGGCAACAAAAGCAGTCCCACCATATACTCTCTGTTGGATTATCTGTTACAAAATCATTAGGCAAAGAGTAAAAACAAAACTCACAGAAATATTTCATCTTTCACAGTTTATGAAGTGAATGGCTTCAGCAAATAACTAATATAGCAGAAAGAAGAGCTTTTGAATGAGCTGCTAGTGCCAGTGTTACTGAATCCACACAACTGCGCTCTGCCTTGGCTAGTTAATGCTGATTTGAATATTAGTGAGACTATCAACTCAGCCAACTATGCTGCTACACCAATACTATTTCCAGTTAGCGTGCTAGTTTGCTCAGAGCTGGACTGTTTTTATGGGCTGGCTGCATGCAGAGATCACACTTAGAACTACAGCTGATACAAAATGTGTTTGCTCCCGTGGAGCAAACACAACACGATGTGCCCTGCGTTGGGAACACTTACCTTTGCACCCATCAGTCAAAAGCAATCAGGTTAATTTTGGCACATTCCAAAACATATGCAAGAAAATGCGTTGAGCAGTTAATCTACTACTACCTTGACTGAGTAGTAATCTGGAAAAGCCCAGAACACTTGTGAAGTAGAGAATTCACTTGTGCTTGGGTTTTCCAGATATAGTCACCAAAGTGAATGGTATCCCATAATGGCTGAATGCAAAACATGTATTAGCCGTGCCACAATGACTCCTTAAAGTAAACGGTGATAACGGTTCACTTATATTGCTGTTCATTCTTCACCATTAAGAGAGAAACCGTTACCAAAGATAAGCTGATGCTGTGTACAGTCCTGGTGCCCTGCATCTCCAAAGATATTTAGTAGAACGAAGCAGTCCAGAGAAGGAAGGCAAAAAAACAGAAAGATGAGGAACAGGCTGGATCTTTCAGCCTGGCAAGGAAATGACAGACAGCACATGCTGGTGGTCTGGAAAATGATGTGGGGAATTGAAAAGCATTTGTATCTGAAGACAGAAAAAGGAGTATTTCAGGGTTTCACATGTGTTACTGATGAATTTAAAATACAGGCTTTGTTCATTAAAGATTATTATTGCTGTTTTGCTTTTGTTGGTTAGGCAAGAAAGCCTATAGTTTCAATAAAAGTTGGGTTTTGTTTCAGGCAGAAAAAAAACACTTAAAAAGTGTTTCTGTGCAAAAAAAACCAAACCAAGCAAAACAAACTCCTGTGTCATTAACTCAAAGTCAAAGTTTACCCACAAGTTTCCTGTAATAGCATTGTTAAAAATATCTAAGAAATCAATGGCAGAGAAACTGTTGTTTATCAGATGATACCCTTCAAAACATATCAGCAAACACTACTTCCAATTTAAACATGACCTGAAGATCAGACAGTCTGAATTTGGTGGAGGAGATGTAATTTAACATCATAGAGGCATATATGCTCATGACATTGCTTACTGCAACCTTATTTAAGGAACAGATTCCTACCACAATACTAATAAGTATCACTTTGGTGATGTCTCAAATCTTCCAAAGCTTCAGAGTCACTATGTTGAGTATTTAGTGTTTCTTACTGATAACACACCAGGCGACTGGGATATGTTGTCAGTCCTGTTTGTAAATGGGAAGCTGATGCAAAGAGCTTAGGTGACTGTCTCAGGGTTTTACAACGCCTGCGGTGCTGCAAGGGATGGGTACATCTCACCTTGCTCTCATGCTACTCTTTCTTTTTCCTTAGTTTGGTCTGTTTCCAAGACCTACAGATGACACAATGAAAAGATCTCCATCAAACTGGTGATGAGCAATACTGCATTACTGCATGCAAATCCTTCATTTGCTAAGTTTAACATTTCATACTCAACCCATACTCAACAAATACATTATAGCCTATGTTCTTACAGACCTGCTTTGTACCGTGTCTAATGAACTCAGGTCTGGATTTGTCATTATGATTTTGCTAGCTTGTGCATCTCTCACTCGCTGCCTCTGGTTTAGCCACAGAGGACTGAAAGGATTTCCTTTCTACTCCTGGTGCTCAACTATCTGGGTGATTTCATCTGAAATGCACTTAGGAAAGGAAAGGGACTTGTTATTTTGGAGGAGTGTATCTGGATGATTTAGTCTATTAAATGCTTGTCACAAGGAACTTCCTTTGTCGTATGTTTTACTTCATGTAACACACATCTTGGTGCTGGCACAAAGGCAACATCTGCTGTTTCAGGAGGCACCCACAACTTGCAGCAATACATTCCAGCAGTTTCACTTTCTTTTTGATCCGAGCGGCATTTCAGATTGCTCACTACTACCTGCTGTCTCACAGTAAAGGCATTTTCCTTGGCAATTGGTTATTTGATAGTAAAATGCCTCAGAAATTAATTTACAGGTAATAAGGATCATCACTGATGATATTGTTCTAATCACCCCCAAGTTACAAAGGAGTTTAGATTCCAATTTTTTATCTGACTACATTTCTGCTTGAACAGTGTCCAGACGTCACAGTCCAGTGACATTTCTCATTACTACACATACTGGTTTTGGTGATCATTTGATTCAGGGTGTTTCAACATACACTTTAGTTCTACTGAAATCCCAGAATTGCTAGTTGCCTCTAAAGTAGTCAGATATATGCATAATTTTGACTGTGCAGATAGTACCACCGTGTTCCTCAAATCCTTGAACCAAACTTCTATCACCCTCTTTTTATTGTAGCATTGAAGCACTCATAAGAGCTTTGCAGTTTTAAACTGCTCTGACTTAAAGTCATTGTCGAAGTTCACTGAGTGGCAGGAAAGGAAGGAAGGTTTTTGTGTTACTGCCTGCATGCCACACAAGAATATATCACATTCAGGCTCCCTTACAAAGCCAAAGGAATGGGAGGCATAAGCCTATGCTAAATATGTATCGTGGGATTTGCAGACCAAGACTTATTCCTAAACATATACTTTTGTTCCTATCTACTAGACTGTAGCTGGGAGAACTGGTTTTGTTATTTTGGAGTTGCAAGGTATGATACAAAACACAGATAAATGCTATGCTTCTGTGACAGTCTCCACATTGATAGGCACTGAATTCAGGAACTGCATATTCCACTAAAACTGAATTACTTGTCTTTCCAAGGAAGTGGGAAGCAGGCAAGAGTTATGGGCTGTTCTGGATCTCTTTTGCAGGTAAAAACAAATGCCCTTGGCACGAGGGCTAACTTCACTTATAAAACAAAAGGTTTCTCAAGAAAGAGCCTCTCAATCATGAAAAATCCATCAAGTCTTCCAAAAGAAGTGGGGAATTTGACTCCATTCCTGTGCCTGGGTGGTCTGCCATGGCAAGTGGCGAGCGCTGCATTCTTTTGCACACCCCTGCCTGCTTCCCACCACTGTGCTCTCGGAGAACATTTTCTTCCAGAGAAATCACATAGAGCAAAGACAAATGCTCCTTCTGCTGGCCCAGCATGCTGGTTCGGGTCAGGACGTAGAGGTGCGCTAGAGCATGGGTGATTGGACGCACTGGGATCAAACCCCGCTGTCTTCCTCCCAAAGGCTAGAGCACATGCCTTTCTTGACAAGCTTCTAAGAAATCACTGCTGATTAATACAAAGCAGAGTCTGACTTTGGTAAGCAAAAGTGAACGCTGGGAAGGAGAGAGGGAGCTTATGGACAACATTGTTGGCAAGTCTATTATTTCAGAGGAATTAACAGCGGTCCATTTCTCTTGTAGAGAGCAAAGAGAACAATGTGTACCATTAGCAGTACAGGCAAAGTACACAGGAATGTGTAAGATCTTTGGGCAGATCTATAGTGGCCTCCCCAGCTGGATAAACAGACTGCATTTGGATACTGGATTCTCCAAAGGAATGACTGAAGTCACCTAATGTCTGTAACTTGTCCACTGTGTTACTTGACAGCAGGCAAAGGCAGGAGATGGAGACCACAGAACAAGAGGAAGCCAATGAGTGCTTCTGGATAGGATCCTTAAGAACAAAGCAATGAGTTGTCCATGAAAGCTCCCAATCCACTGCAGTTTTGGTTTTTGATGTTTTCCAGAGCCTGACTATTTCTAAGGCCTGCACAAATCACCAGGTGTTAGCCACATGTTTGTGTTTCTGCATGAAAACTGGACTGTGCTTGTCATAATGTCTTAATGCGTAATAAAACATTTGAATAGTCATTGTAATATTTTCTCCCATCCTGCAATGCTTGAGGACAGAAAATGTGAACTGCCTGAAAATGAAGCAGGAATAGTCTGGGATACACTGTGCTTCACTTCCCTGCTAATACAGCAAAGAATCTTCACAAGCTGCTATTACCTCTATGTGGTAGCAAATAGGAGGGTCACCAAGATCTTAGTTTCTAGGCATGGTCGAAGAATGTGGGATGTACAAAGTTTAACACAGTTCTTAGCAAGACTGAGATCAGCTAGATGCTTCATTGCAGTATTGGCTAGGTATTGGTTAGAGTATCCAGATTTCTGAGGACAGGAGAGAAACTCCCCAGTGTTATACCGCTCCTCCTCCTTCCTTCCTCCACAAAAAGTGATCCAAATAATTAATTGCAATTTTGCTGGGAACTCAATACTACAATAAAAGATGAATAGGAAGTTCTGGAATAGCTGCTAAGACCCTAGATCAACGACTGGTTTATTGGGTAGAAAGAGAAGTTAATAAATATCTATCGCTCTGTGAGTAACATGAGACACAAGCCATGTTCCTGGCCATGTCATGAGGAGGAAACATGAAGAGACACAGAAGCCCTTCCACAAAACACACCTTATCCTCTGCACTTTCTGCCATAAACTCTTCCAAATAGCTCAACAATAAGACAGTATTTTACATAGACATATCAGCTTGAAAGCCTTTCCTCTTCTTAAGAGTCCTCCAAGAAGTGACAAAGAGAGGACATAAAGTTGTAGAATGTCCTTGGAAGACGGAAGGGAAGTGTTTTAGATACAGATCTGCATCATGACTGTGATCTGAGGTCCAGCAGGGACACAACAGGGTTGTCCTTTCCATTTTAACTGCCTGGGCACTATGTCACTACTCTTTGGCTGAGCACTCTGAGACCATCAGTACTTGTGCTTTCTACGTTGGAATAACAAGACTCATTTTCACTTTGCTGTTGGGACTGAATGAAGTCTTCTCAATCTCTTTCTAGACGAAGAAAGATTGACCAAACATTTTGTGTTATCTGCAGCAGAATCGCACAGATGTTTCCTTACAGAAGTCTTAAGCAGAATACCAAATGTTTCAATGCTACATACAAAGCTGATCCAGAGCCAAACATTTATGCTCTTGTTTTGTATTTGCCTATAACACTGCATGTACCTCTCAAAGCTGCTTCCTGTTTTGGATATTATATGTTGGGATGGAGATCTTCCAAATACTAGCCAGGTCCAAAGCAAGCTGTGCTTAGTAAAAATAAAAACAATAATATGAGCAGAAGTATAAACACTCGGATGAATAATTATCTCTTTATTATTTCCTGGCTTGCAAACTTACATGCATTCATAGGAGAGGGTCAATGTTAAAAGACATTTTTAAACCTCAGCTGGCTAAAACATGAAAGACTTTGTTATTCTCACAACCTTTTACTTCTTACTTGTCAAAGCAGTATGTAACATAGTATATTCTTAAGACTCATCCCTATCCCCTTTCATATCCATACATTGAACATTGAATCTGGCTTCTGAACTTGCCCATTGTTAAGTCTATTGAAGACAAAGGGATGCGATTTCAGTATCACCAGCCATATTTCAGACAGATTTGAAAAGCAGCTAACCTTATGAAATTGCCTGTGAAATGGGTTTCTGAAAGAAGCTTCTTGGTGCGATACCCAGTCTTGTAGTTGTGTGACAGTCAGATGAAGGGAGATAAAAAGCCATGCGTGTGAATCAGGTGATGCCTGTAGCATAAAAGTGGCTGGTTTTGTTTAGCACCAGACATAGAGCCACCATCTCCTTGGTTTTAGTCTTAGCCTTATATCTTTGGGGAAAATATTTCTAGATTTTCACTCTGGAGTTACTCATTAGGATAGGTTTAATAGGAAATCAAAAAAGTTATAAAAAAAAACAGAGCAAATGTATAGGACTAGTAGGAAAAAAAAAGAAATAAAACATCAACATTTTAAACAAAGAATGAACGTTTCTCATTTTTAAGGTAATTTCTAACCTAAATATTATTTTACTGATCATTTTTATAACACTGATGTTGCAAACTATATGCCACAGAATGGTCACAAAATCAATGTTTGTAAGACACTGAATTCAGGTCAAGTGCATGCCCACCTACTAGCAATGTTGTCCAAATTTTCTTTTCAACCTGCACAATGGAACTAATTAAAAAGAAGAAAATTGGAAGCTTAAAGCAAACCACTAGCCCTGTGATGCCACTGGAGTAAGACCAAGCTTCAGCTCCAAGATGCAGGTAAAATTGCGGCATCCCATTAAGTTTGCTATAGTTACACAGTGGGGAAGGTTTTTCTGTCCATGTTCCTTCTTTGGGTTCTGCAGAAAATATTCCACATTGCCATTGTGGCTGGAGCACAGCTTCTGTCTGTCCCAAGCACTTTTCACACTTGCCCCTGGGTCCACAGGGCTCTCAGCAGAGATTCCTGTGGCTTCGTTCGCAGCTGGGAGCAGACATGGCCAGTTGCCTCCCTGGCTCACGAGGGTGGCTCTCCCGCCACATACACAACCACACTGCCCTGAGCAGCCCTCAATGTCCTAAAGGACAAGGAGGAAAAGCCGGCCATCTGCTCTCTTACATTACTTTTACGATCTTCTTTGCAGAGCAGCGTGAGGAGGAGAAGGACTGCAAAAAAAGGTGGTGGCAACCTTGGGTGACCCACACCTCGGTAAGTGGAATGGCAACGAGCCGTTACTAGCGGGAAGGCTCAAGTGCAGAAGTGGAAACCACATTCCCTGCTGGAGCCGCGTCACTGCACACAGCCCCGGCCTGCGGAACGAAACCCAACTGCCCTCCCATAGCTGCACCAGGACCTACCTCATTTAAGAAGGAGAATGGATGTGTTTTAGCAAGATGTGTACGTTTTTCCAGTCTGTCCCTCCCAAACACTAGCGTTGCCTGACATACCTCAGTGTAGATGGAAAATGATTTTCTTCATAGATGTTCCTATTAGGTGTTCCTATTTAGAGCTCAAGAACTGCCTTAAACTGTATTAAAAAAATACTAATAAAGAGCAAAAATATTAACAGTATGTTCCATTATACTATAGTTAGCATGCTAAAATACATATCTCATTTAAACATAAATTAAACATACGGACTAAGATTTCTAACGGGACACTGATGGTTGAGATGCATAATTCATTTGGGTTTTGGGAACTTGGTTTCTAATTTTCCTCTTCTTCATCTCTCTGAATGTTCTATATCTTCTTGTTTGAAGTCCACCATTTTTCATTGTTTTAGTGATTCATACTGGTAATTACCACCTTTATGAGAATGACAGTGAAGAGGAAGATGACCCAGGGCAGTCAGGGTCATGGGGAAGAATCACCAAGAAAACCAACCAGCCAACCAACAGTATTTCAGGTGCTGGACTTTATCTTGGAAAACAGCAGCAGGAACAGGGCATTAGGTGGGATCTCAGTCACTTTGCTGTGGCAAATTTCTAACTATATCAGAGTTATTGAACAACCTCAGAGTAAGAAAAACGGTAGGCAACATGTTAGCAACTATAGGCAGCTCTTAAGGGTCCACAGGGATCTGAGGAAACATTAAATATGTATTCCCTATAGTGCACAAGCTGCAAATCCTGCAAGACTATATAATACAAAAACAGGCCTAAAAATGTGAGACTTCCTATCCTCAACGTACTCCACGTGCTGGATAAAGTCTTCCCTTGTCTCCTGCCCCCATACCCGTAGCTGTGCCCCGGTGCTTGTGAATTCCAGCGCAGCCTTCGGGATGTGACCGCCGCAGGGCTTCAAAAGCCCATTCATTGCAGCGAGCGGTGGAGGGTGCCCAGAATTCATGCGCAGTGGAAAGACGTCTAGACAAATTTATGTGACTCTGTCTGTATTCCTATATGGCACCGGAGAGGGGAGGAGTGAACGCTGTGAAAAAGGAGAAAGAGAGCTTAGATGAACCAGGTAAGGCAATCTGTGGAGCAAACATATAAGCGCTTGTACACAAGGAGTCAATAAAAATGTGAAGATGGCTCAAAGTCAGCTTGGCAACTTATTATCACCATAACAAGGTCTTTTTTGATAATACCTATTCTCTACAACTCTTTGCCTTCCTATTTATTTGATTTTTTTCTCTCCTCTGTAGATAACAGTAGTTGTCAAATATTTCTTGCAGTTTGGATTATTTCCATGGACAATTAAATTGTATTATGCCATCAAGGCAGAAGAACCACTTGTTCTGCCAAATAGAGCTGGGTCTGAGAAGAGCCTGACTCTGTGCACTTTGATCTCATCCAGCTGCCTGCTTTGCCTTTTCACAGGTCAGTCATAAAGAAAAAAGGTCCTATATTAGAAGAGGAAATTATTCTTTATTTTTTTTCTCTAAACTCTGATGCATATTTGCAGGTAAATCAAATGCTAGTGAATGTGCTTTGTCTTATTTTTTGTTATAAATCCAAAGTTAAATTTTGGTGTTTTAAGGAGTATGGCCCTCAGCATCCAAATCTTGACTTGAAGGTAAGTTTGAGACTTATTTCTCATCTTTGTAAAAGATTAAATCATAAACCCAAATAGCACTGGCCTTTATTTTTTGGCTACATGGTTCAAGTAAATGCTGCACATGGAAGATGTGCATATACCATGGGCCTATTGAGCCTTGAGAGGAATCTCAGCAGTAAGAAGAAACTTCTCAGCATAAGATCAAGGAATTTATACTCAAAATGGTGGTTAAAACATAACTTGAATGTTATGCCCCTTAAAAAGAATGCACTTCAGCCCTGTAGTTATATTAATTCCAGTCTTTATAGGCTGCATGCGTTAAGGACATGTATTTTAAAGACTCCTAGCACTGGCAGCATGATGGGAATTTCCTCTGATCTACAACCACTCATTTTCTGTTTATTTGATTTCTGATTGAGGCTTAAACTCCAGTGAAACGCAGCGGCTCAAGAGAAATATCAGAGTGATCAGCATGATAACGGGAAAAGGGGAGGCACAAGAGAAGAGCATGAAAATGGGATGCAGATGTGGCGAGGTCACCGCTTCCCCAGAAAAGGGGCCCATGTGCTTGGAGGTTTTCCCAAAGTGTTTTCCTTTCCTGGGCAATACTGGAGAGCCCCTGTGCAGGACAGGAGCAGATCTCAGTGCAGAGATAAGACATGAACATTTATCAGAAACAAACCAGAGGACCTTGGATGACTCCCTGAGGAAGTGAGCAGGCCTAAATTCCATCAAGATCAGGACTTACGTAGGGCACCACTATAACAGGAAAATGAAATGCCTTTTCAGGTTCAGATTCCTAGAGCCAGAGTGAGAGGCCAGTTTGACTTCCAAATTGCTCTTAGTGCCAACAGGGAACAATAAATTTCTAGAAGAAAGTGCTCAGCTCAGTCTCTGAAATGTTGCTAGCTTGGCTGCTCACGCGCTGCAGTGCTCCCTTGTAGGCCAAGTTTTGCGGTGAGATGCAAAAGGAACTGACACCGTAAATGCAGGTTGAGGATCTCAGCGCTGCATCTCTTCACAGCTGTCGGTTAATGAAGTGTCTGCTTCAATTAAAGGGAAGTGGGTAGCAACCTGGTAAGAGGGGCGGCAATAAGAGTCGATGGCTTTTAGGAGAGAAAAACTTTGGGACCTTCAAAAACATGTGTCAGGATTGGTGCCTGTTTATAAGCAAGACATATCAACAAAGAAAACTGTCCAAAAACCTATCTTTGAACCCTCCCTTATTCATCCTTTTTGTTGTTGTTTATCTGTGCCTTTCTTAAAAACACATTCAGTGGCACTACTTACATAAATAGCAACAATGAACATGAGCATGGACCCAATTTTGCAGTTATTCTACTGCATATGTCCAATCACCACATGAACTCAGTCACGGGCATTGGCAGACAGATTCTCTTCCTCTTCCTATTACAAACCCCAGCCTCCCTGATCCATTACGGAAACCTTCGGCAGCTGCTGACATCTCTGAAGTGCAGGACCAGGTCCCAGTGGCCTTCTGAGTGATGCTCCAGTTTCACTTTGGCACAACCAGTGTGGACTGGGCTGCATATTTCAAGAGGACCATGTTTGGAAAGTGTCTATTCCAGGTGGTCCTCATGTTTGGCATTCTCTTTTGGATGTTTTTCATCTTAGCAGGCATTGCTGAATGGTATTAGCCTGCCCAGTTCCATGCCCTGAGGTCTATGCACTGTTTTCAGTGGAGAAATGAAAATACGTTCTTTGGCTGGCAAGTTGTGATGAAACTCTTGGAAAGGGGTAGATAGATGCACACTGTGAAATTCAGGATTTCCAGCAATCCATGACTGGGAAGCACAGCATGTTCTGGGCATTGACTATGCAAAAACATTTGATTAATAGGTTAGTTTGCCTCTGCAGACAATCATGTCTGTGGTTCATATGTCTCCTCAGATGCAGAAAAAGAAAAATTGACTTGATAAGGTGGCCTAAGGTCTACTAGGAAAAAGAGCCACCTGCATATGTATGAAATAAGGCAAGGGGAAAAACAAACAAACAAACAAACAAAAAACCAGCTGAAATATTCGCCCAGCCTTAGCTATGTCCTGCCAAAGGTTCTTGTCTATGGGTAGACCCCAGTCTTTTGGGGCTTTTTGTTGTTCCAGCTGCAGAGAAAAGAACGGTAGAGAGCAGGGCCTCCAGTTCTGGCTCATGGCTTCTGCACTGAATCTTGGGTTTTGCCTGGTTCTGGTTTGATCAAGATTTTAACAGAGAGGTCAAATCAGTTCTTTTGAAATTGTCACATTTAGGAGAAAGAAAAAGAAAAAAAAAAAACAAAAGCAAAATACTCCCTACACTTTCATTGGAAAAAAAAAAAAGCAAAATACTCCCTAGACTTTCATGGGAAAAATGCTCAAGCAAATCCTATGAGCTGCTCATTTCCACAAGGTTTAACAGAAACTGTGTGGCTCATCATTGGTACTTAGTCAAATACACTTATTTTGATTTCCTAGCCCAATGGATCAAACACGATGATCCAAGTTGTGTTCTAGGTAACTTTCTTGCAAAGAACTACAATTGCATCAACCCCTCCCTATTTCAGGGTAAGGGCAGCACGGACGTTCAGCTTTTGCAGCAGAGTATGAAACTGCAGGCCTGGCCCTGCAGATTCCTGCCATGGTTTATTTTAGGATGTTTGCAATATATGGAAATTGCATGGAAAAGAATCTTTGCAGGAAATGAGAGGGGTATCTGAAAGCTATTGTTTGGCCACTGAATACAGACGGCATTTCTTACTGCTCTGGTCAGCCTTGCCCCTTCCCTGATGGGGGCCTGTTCCCGTTCTGAATAATCGCTCCGTGAGTATTTCAGACACATGGACTCATTTCTGGCAGCCGCCCCTACACTAAATTCTCTCTGGTGTCTGGACCAGCTGCTTATTCCTCCAGCTTGGGCCTTTGAGATGTAAATAGTGTAATCCAGCTTCAAGAGGCAAGGAAATATTAGCAGAATTTAATGTAAATATTGTATAAATCATCCCAAAATAGCATGGCCATGGGATGAGCCAAAGACACTAACAGAAAGTTAAACAGACTAAGTAAATACAGACTAAATATATTCTCCTCCTGGAATTGCCACTGGAATGGATCCAGATAGGAAATAGGTTGAAATGTAGTCTTGTGGCAGTGATATTAAAAAGCTATTGGCCCATTTGGTGACATTTAAAATGAATTTTATGTACTCAATGCATTTTTAATACATGCTGAGTTAAATATTATCCAATCTATAAAAAGATTATGGAAAGAATGTCTGTTTTCATATGGGTGGACACTGCCTGGAACTCTCTCTGTGGGTTTTGTGTAAGAGAAGCATTTGAAAGAAAACACAAAAGAAAAAACCAGCCCTGTTGTAACCTATGTGCCTAGATTTCAAGCAGCACACGCACAATTCATTGCACTGCTGATTTTGAACCCAATGACTTGCCTATTCAGAGAGTAAAGGTTGTTACACATTAAGAGAACAGAATTTACAGGAGATAAAACACAATGAGGACCAGAGAATGAGACTCCTTCCCCTACACGTGCAAATGGAAGAAATCAACCCAGCTGCCTAATGTTGTTCTGTGCAGTGCCTGATTCAGGAGAGCATAAATGTGAGTGAACCCTGTTCTCACAAGGAGACCTTTCTAGCTGGTCCCTAACCCCTACTGCAGAAATCAACAGTTTTCCAATGATAACGAGATGCCTCAACTTACCTGAAACAGTCCTGGAATGCAGACACCAATCTTAATGCTCAACCAGCCCTTGGATGTCTCAGTCCAGCTCACAATTAAGGCTACATATTGAGGCATCCCCCTCACCACAGCACGGGGACACAACTCGCTGAGTCTAGACATCACAGAAATCCTTTCACCTAAACGCTATCGGAAGGCTGGTCAGTGCCATTTACAATGCAGCACGGAGATAAATGACACAAGAAAAAGGTAATGGATAGGAAGAAACATGGAAACAGTGAGATCCCTTTAGTTTCTCTGCCTCAAAGCGTTACAGATGTTGGTAGCTTTAGTAAATGCTGCTGTCCTGGATGCTGAGGAAGGTGTTTGCAAACAGCCACCAACCCAGCATCCAGGCCAAGGGGACCTTCTGCTGGCAGACACCTGTGGCACGGATTGGCAGCTTGGAACGTCCCCTGGTGAAGCTGCTCCGAGAGGGCCTGCGCAAGGAGCAGTTGTGCTCCCAGAAGAGCACAAGGCTCCTCAGAGAGCAGCAGCCCGGGTTCCTCCCGCAGCCCCACAGACAACACGAAGAAGCAACCTGTTTTTTCATGTCCCACCAATTCCTTCCTACCCCCCATCTCACCCTCAGACCCCCTCCACCACGTCTGCCACAGAGGTTATAGCGAGTTACCGTCTGCAGATGGAGAGCAGTGGCCTGCTGGGGAGCAGCACCTTCCTGGGAGGATCAAGGAGCTCCGAACTCCACTGCTGCCCCCCTTGCCTCCCCCTGGGGTGTCCCCACACAGGGGCAGCGCTGCCCAGCGCACACCGCAGCGTTTCCCTTGCCATTCCCACTGCAAACAGGCAACTGAGCCCTACCTTGGCATCAACAAGCTGTATCTTGGCATCAGCAGGCCCTTATTGTCATCAGCCTCTTCTGAAAAGTGCTGGGGCAGCAATGACTCTACAGCTGTGATAATTTAAGCTATAATGATAATTTAATTATTAAATCATTTAAAATGCAATAATTTGATGGAGGGAACTGTGAAGTTAAGTGTGTTACTCACTGTGAAGCTCTGGGGCAGGTTGTGAGAGCTTGAGGAGGGTTTGCTCTGCGTCCCCTCAAGCTGCACAGAGCTCTGGGCAGACGTGGGTGGAAGCTGCAGAGACGAAATCCCCATGGGGCAGCTCAGCACGGGCTCATTTGTCTTTGCAAGCCACCCCACGTATCCATTTCATGCTGAACGTTGGCTGGATGTTCTCCCCTTGTCTGGATTGCGGCTATCTCGTACTGAGACACCTGAGGACGAGTGCTGCAGAAGCGAACACGGGACATGCAGGGGCAAGACGAGCAGGTTAGCAGCTAAGGGCTNCAAGGTGCACAGAGCTCTGGGCAGACGTGGGTGGAAGCTGCAGAGACGAAATCCCCATGGGGCAGCTCAGCACGGGCTCATTTGCCTTGCAAGCCACCCCACGTATCCATTTCTGATGCTGAACGTTGGCTGGATGTTCTCCCCTTGTCTGGATTGCGGCTATCTCGTACTGAGACACCTGAGGACGAGCGCTGCAGAAGCGAACACGGCACATGCAGGGGCAAGTGGGTTAGCAACTAAGGGCTCCAGTGGAAGCAGGTCACAGTGGAACCAGAATCTTACCTTTTATTACCAAAGAAAGGTTGCGAGCTTAACAGGAACCATCCCAGCACCTCCGTCATCCGTAAGAGCAGTGCTTATGCGGTAAACTCGGCTCTGAAACACCTTCGTGTATGGTTAAGAAAATTTTGTCCTAGAGAGTAAACCACTGTCTAAAAGTGAGGAAAGAATGTGGATGCGACACAGCAAGAGATGCTGTTAAATGAATTTATAAACCTATCATTTTGTTGTTACTGTCTGTGAAACAGCTTTTCCTCAAAAAGCCCCCAACTCATCCTTGAGCCCAATGATAAGAGTGGGGCCCTGGTGAAGCCGCTGTCCTAGCTGCTCTAGCAGGGCTTGCAAAACCACCCAGCCCATATCCTCAGGGACAAAGTCAGTCCTCCTGCTCTGGGATTTTTAGCAGGATACAGGTAAAAAGACAAACAACTACTACCAATGTCACACCTTTCTGGTTTTATTTTTGGTTTACTTTACGTTGCTTAAGCAAACTTAAGCAGTTACTCAGGCTTTGGTTTCCTCACTATTTACCCTGTTTAGTCCTTCTCTTGCCTTTCAGGTACTTGCTATTAGATTTCTTTCCTACACTGGTCAGGTGTTTTAAGTGCCTTCCAGTTCCAGCATGGCACTTCAAGAAACAGCAACATTGAAGAACACGGTCATCAGCTGCTTCGCTTTTTCGCAACGTGGACTCGCTGCATTCAGTGAAATGCCAATGGTAACATCAGAATCTAGCCCTGGCCCAGAAAATTGCAGGCTAATCTCTGTGCAGAAAGTAGCAACACTGCAAATTTCCAAATTAGAATATTTTTGATTTCACAGCAATGAAATTAGAACATTTTAGTACTCATTTCAGTGGTCAGACAGAATCAGTAAAGAAAGTAACTGCCCAACTCTTCACTTACCACAGGTCTTAGCACCAAACAGGGCTATATGGAGAGCCCAGAACACCAGGGAGATGGGATTTCTGTCTCAGAGATGAACGATTCTTTTGGAGGAAAAGGGAAAATTAAAATACTGACCGTGTTTTCTCAGTGTTGCTGGACTCTATATTGCCATCAGTAAGTTTATTAGAGATTTATTCAATGATATTTCACATTCCACGTGGATCGCATTCTGAAATCCTGCACAACTATCTTCTTGCTGAGGGAACTCTTTTCTGAACTCATTTTTATACAGATCTCCAGAAACTATGATCAAGGGAACCAGGGAATGAAAACCACACCAAAGCAGCAAATATTAGAAATAATGAAATTCTGTTAAAAAAAAGTTACATTCTAAGAATCAGATATAGCCACAAAACCCAAATGAAAAATGTTCCTTCTTCTCCCTTCTGTACTAAGCTTTCCACAAGGTCTTTAATCAAAAAGACTGATGTTTAAACCAGACGTGTACCTCATTGCTGGAACTTCAGCTAAAACCTAGCACCAATTCTCTCCAGAGATCACCTCGCACACAAGGAAAAGCTAATTTATTACAATTCAGTTTGACTTTATCTGCAAAGCAGCCAGAATCGCGTGCTGGGTGGGATTTTCCAGCGTCAACATTCTGGTTGAGCCAGGAAACGTTTCCAAAGGCTGATGCTTGAATCCACAGGGCAGGGACCAGCACAGATGAAGACCTGGTTGCTCCATTCCCAGCTCTGCTGCTGGCAACACATGAACTGGGACAAGTCACTTCCCATGGGTGTCCAAGCCAAATTATTACTTAAAAGGGCCTTGTGACTGTCTTATATACAAAATATGATGCATCTCGTTCCTGATTCCTGTTGAATCAATCAAATTAAGTGAATCAGCACAAGTTCTTCAGCCCTGCATCAAGCCATTCAGTGCAAGTTATTGGTCTGCTTTCAAATGTAAGAGTGCTGGGAAGATGAATTTGAACAGAGCAATGAAGTCACATGTGAAACTCTGGAGCACTCAGTGTACTCAGAAATGTAAATAACACTATGAGACGTCACATGGGATACGTAAGCTGCTTTAATAATAATAAATTTATTAAGTGGCAAGAAGCCACTCTGTAAACTGATTTTACTCAATCACAGTCCCCCTAGTTTTTTTTCCTCATTTAGCATTAATTATTCTGAAATTTGCACATGGAAGATGTACATAGAGATACATTCTGACACACTCTCTTGTTGATTTTACTGGTCAGCAAAACATTAAACATGCAGAAACAGCACCTTATTAAAACTAAATGCGTTTCTCATTTGCCCTTTTGCTGCTAAGCTAAATTGTCACCGAATAAGCCAAACCTACAGTGGTCTTCTTCCTCATCCTGGGTTCCAAGATGTAGTGGGGCCTGCAGAAATGTCTGATAAAACCTCACATAAAATAAGTAATTCAGAAGGCTGTGTAAGCGAGAGCTGCAGTTGCTTCTTCAGACTAGAGAGCGTCTCATGCATTAAATGCACTTAGTTTTGTGAGGTGCTCCAAGAGGGATCTGCCATTCCCAATACAGTTAGTAGAGCCCAGAGTTTGCACCACTAGTATCGTTCAGCCACTGTGTGCACCAATAATTTAAAAACAAAACAAGAAATCAGGCTATTTTATCAGAAACAAGTAGTAAATCTTATCATGATATTAAAAAAATGGCAATTTCTGATGCGTGACTTGTCATTGTTTGAGGATGAATCAGTGCAAAGTGAGGTAACACGTGCACCCCGTCACCTGGGACAGGTACACATTAAACCAGGCGGCGCCTTTTAGAATCCCGCTCCATGTCTTCGGTGGGAGAGTCTCCATTGCATCCTAGTGGGGACACCATGTTCAGCAGAGGGTCTTCAGATGCCCCTCCAAACAGGGAAAGCAACAAAGCCACGCCATAACCAGTAGCTCGTTCACCCTGTGGGGAAAAATAATTATAGAAAAATAAAAAAGTGAAGTGGTTTTACTATAACCTGGGCTAGTTTACTCAGGGTCCCTGGCAGGCCTCCTCAGCTTGTGGTTCTGTACCCATATTCCTGGAATCTAACCAGGAATCTGTCCTGGTGAAATTAAACCAGCACATCAGTCAATTCACACAAGAATAGAGCTCACAATTACTTGAGGTTGGATTTGTGATGACAATATTTGGGGCCAAGAATGCTCCATCCAACATAAGCATGGACTTGGAATGTGAGCTGAAGAAATCAGGTCAAAAAAATATATATATACACGTACTCTGTGTGTGCTTGTGCGCATGCGTGTGTGTGTGCTTGTACATATATACAGATATAAAATAGTTCCAGGTAAAGGGAACACTAGAACAAACAAATAATTTTCCCTGCTGCCTGGCAGCAGGCAGAGAAGAGAGAAGTTTGGTCAATCACCATGAAGGAAAAAACTGACTGACTGACTTTCCATGAACAGCAAACAACTGAGCTAAGAAACACAGGTTGTTGAAGTTTAAGAGTTAAAGAAGCTTCCACTTCAACTCATTTTAGAACATTTAAAAAAAAAAAAAAACAAAATGAAATACACAGCCAGACAAAGCTACCAGAGCAAAGAAATTCGATTTCCCAAATAGAGATGAAGAGTCAATGCACTACAAACACTCTTCCTCTAATTCTCTCCTTGCATTTAGAGACAGAATTCAGGGTCTCTGTAGTTTTATTTCTTAGAGCAGTTTTATTCGCTCTAGGATAGGATTGTCANGTTTAAGAGTTAAAGAAGCTTCCACTTCAACTCATTTTAGAACATTAAAAAAAAAAAAAAAACAAAATGAAATACACAGCCAGACAAAGCTACCAGAGCAAAGAAATTCGATTTCCCAAATAGAGATGAAGAGTCAATGCACTACAAACACTCTTCCTCTAATTCTCTCCTTGCATTTAGAGACGGAATTCAGGGTCTCTGCAGTTTTATTCGCTAGGGCAGCAGGCCAGGTGGATTGTCAGAGACACATGGACACACTCACCGCATGAACAGGGGCTGCAATGTCTATATGGACCCAAACTCCAGGCCAGTCAAAGCCAATGTGAGAAGCAATGAAGAGTCCAGCACAGGAGCTTGGAGTATTGTCTCGGTCCTGTAGGAACAAAATACACTTTTCTTGCAAGAAAACAAAATGTGCTCTATTTTGTCTCTGAGGAAGGCAATGCAGAGATCTCATTCAAAGCTTAATGGAAGGCCCTAAAACCTAGGCCAGCTAACCAAATATACTGACCCTAAATATCAGTACAGAGACATTTGGTCTGTAAAATCCCAAAGTAAATAATGGTTTTCAAAGTCCTTATATGGTCAATTTTTAAAATTTCTTCTCACCAGAAAAGCTTTCATCCAACCATCAACAGGCCAATGCATTATCCAGGATATGCAAAGGAACATGAATCAGAACACATCTTTACGTAATAAAGACTGAATTTACAGAAAAACTTACTGCCACAGAGTTCTTCATATCAGCTACAGCAGAGGTAAATTCACTGAAATGGAGCTCAGGGCAATACACAAGAGGATGGACTAAGTCTCCACAGTTCCTACCAGCTTTAACACAAGCCTTTTCCCACTCTTCATTATTGGTCAGGACAGCAGCATGATACTTTCCTGTAGCAATTCCCTAGAGAAAGCCAAGACACAATCAGGACACACTCACCTTTATTATGCCAAATTCTCTACTCCCACCTCTGCATTAACTGCTTGCCATCTAGCAAGACCACTAAGAAAAAGTCTCAAAGCTATTTCACATTTCATTTATACATTTTTTTGTTGCAGTTACTAAGCCAACTATATGACTTAATTACTCTTAGAAATAAAATCAAATCAGCAATGAAATACAAATAAAATAGCTAACACACACCTTAGACTCCATCAGTGTTTGTTAACAAACATTCCCACTGTACCATCTTGCACGGTCAGAATGGTTACTTCCTTCCAGATCTACGAAATTCAGAAGCCCTCAGTGCCCCAGTTTTCCAGTAGGATAATGAGGAGAAAATCTTACAAGATTAACGTTCACACCAATGCAGGCCAGGATTCCTGCTAAGGAACATTTAACCAACTGTAGTATCCTCAGAATGAAGTAGCACAACCACAGCCCTCTCTTATCTGACCTTATGGTAATGAAAGCTTAGGAGTATTTACTCAATCATGTCAATCTCTTGTGCAAAGGAAACAAGTTGAACTGAACTTTCCAACATTCACATTTAAATCACATGATAATTTTCACCATTAAGAATGGCTACTATATCCCTGTTCATTAATACCACTTTGGGGATGTTCCTAAGAACAGAAACAGACTCACAACAAACTGAAAATAGCATTTAAATATGTGTGGAAGTTCTGCTAATTATAAGACTACTAAATTGCAAACACTGGATCACTTACATCACCTCCTAGCATCATCAAAAATACTTTTTCTGTAAGTTACATAAAAGAGAAAACCTACTAATTTCTCGAAAATGTTGATGGCACATGTCATATTCTCTAAACACTTAGTACACACAAAATGTTAACAGTTTTCTGGGGTTACTGCTGGTAACTTTTTTCTAACATAAGTTTCTGAAGCCATCACCAGGTACCAGTTTGTGATATCCAACCTCCCCCTCAACAACCCGCTGGATGAGGCAAAGCTGCCAACAATGCACAGACGTGAGTGTGACGTCTCCCTGCCCGTGAGCAGCTTTGTACGAGTACCTGAGCTCCAGTAAGGGTGGCCATATCAAGAATGATATCAGCTCCAAGATCTTTACATGCATAAGCTACTCCATCAGCCAGTACCAGCCTGCCTTCTGCGTCAGTGTTATTGATTTCCACAGTTCTAGAAAGAAGAAAGTGCATTTAAAATCTAGAATATTGGGCAAGAAAGCAGGCGCAAATGTGATGTGCTTTTTAACTTGAATCTGAAGTCTGTATTGCTGCATAATCCCTGCTTGCAAGCAGTCAGGCACAGCAAGCCCCAGTAAATGTTTTTATGGACAATACTGTCCTCATGGTAAGGTCTACCAGCTGGGGCTGTCCAGTGCCCAGCATATCAGGCTGGGATCTTATAAAGTACTGCCATGGAAATAAGCATCATACTCCATTTAAAACTGTGTGAAATACTTAACAGAATGATAGCCTGTTCCTGGGACTGAGATAACACAGACTACAGATGGACACAAGACACTGGTTGTACGTGAACACAGCACATGCTTCAGAGCGCTTTAAGGAAATGCTACCTCAGAATATTATGTCCATACTATATGGATTTTGATGTGCACTTATATATCCAACAGGAGACTCAGAACACACAGTAAACTCACTCCTGTGGCTGTCTGAAAGACTACTGTCAGTACCACAGGAGGTTGCTGAGGGGCAGGTTCACACTTTGAATAGAACTCTAATAGAATCAAAAATCATGTTTCTTCTCAAAGCAGCTGTTAAAAGGGATAGATACAATCTTACTTTCCAGAGTAAAGGACATGAATATCATCAGGTCTTGTCGCACGTGGCCCAACTGCATTCTCAGCCAAACAAAAAACAGCATGAAGATTGTCTTTAAAACCCTGTAGCAACGATAGGGGAGAAAGGGGTTTCAATTCAAAACATCAAGTTAATTTATTGAGACTGAAGCCAGTAAAGGAATACAACTTGACAAAACAACACTAATTACATGGGAAATCTGTGAGAAATGTCTCATTATTATTGAAGTCAAGTCCAAGAGCTATAGAATGGAGATGAGAAGAATTTATCAAATACTTGTTTCAGAGTCCTCACTGGAGGAAATGGGAGCCTACGAGCAGCGCAGGGATCTAGAAACCCTTTGATAACTGAACAAGTGACCACACAATCCTCCCTCGGTGACAAAGCATGTGCATTAAAATGTCTCCTACACGCAGTGTGCAGATGCAACAGGAGGGCAGCTCTGTTTAGTCACTGCGATTCCCAGAGAAGGACAATTTTGTGCTTTCCAGCCAATTTTTGTTAATGCCCACAAGTATTCCGAAGGCCACTGAACTCACCCCGTCATTTCAGCTCACCGAAAACAAGGCCTGCACTGCTTAAGTACAGTACCCCTGAATGAAAACCAACGGAATACACCTCCAAAGATGTACTAAGATGAATGAAGTGGCACAACTCTAACACAGGCTCACAACAGAGGTTACAAACCTCATGGCAAAGCCTTGTAACCCCTTCATCTTCAGTAGCCGTAAGGGAAAGCTCCAAGTAACAGATGCTTTCAACATGACAATTACAAAGACTTGTGACAGCATATTATACAGCCAGTCAGGATGTCTGGAATTACTTTCCAATCCCTATATTTTCTATTGCTTTTATTTAGCCTCCAATAACAACAAAGATACAATTTGGGGCCATTTGAAAAACTGAGTTCCTCCCTATCATTTCTGCATTATTGGGAGAAAGCCTACAGTAATAATGGAAAAGAATAGAAGGGAAAATGCTAATATGCAGCAATTTACAAACCGTGTGCTTTTTCTGTAAAAACAACCCCAGATGAACTAATTCCACCCCTGAGAATTCGTCTGGAAAGCAGCTCTGATCATGGCAATCCTGGAACATGGTACTCCTGCATGTCTTGGTGCTTCTCCCAGCCGTCAGAACCCAACACTGAGACCACAGGTCAGATACAGGCCAGCACTATCTACCCTCCCCTCTTTCCATATGAAAACAAAATAACCACAGTTAAGATGAGTTTTTTTTTTTTTTTTTAAATATATATCACTCCTGCAGAGAGGTACACAGCATTTTCAAAATCTTTTTTTCCTCTTAACTTCCTCTGCTTCTTCTGCCAGATTCCATTCTGGTTTATTCTGGTTTAAAATTAAGTGCTTATATGGTTATGGGTGATATTTTAAAATATGATTTTGTTTGTACAATGAATATGGTGTATGAAGGGATCCTATGAACAGACAGCAGCATTTAACAAAGGAAGGCAGAATTTCTCTTCAATTGGGATGGCTGGCCTTAAAAACATTAAATTCCCAGGAAAACCAAGATCAGTTTTACTAGGAATCTCTTGATAAAATGGACACGCTGAATAACCTCATGTCCTGAAGTCCAAAGAGCGAATGCATCAGTCACAGACTTTCAGAATAATGGGCAGCATCTGGAAGCTATAAAGTAATTTCGCAGTTTCTCATCTCGTCAGGGGCAAATAACACCACTGCAGATGAGATAACATTCCCTCTAGGACCCGCTGCTTTGCCAAAACGGTGTGTGCAGCACAATCCCACTCCATTCACCATCACACCAAATTTAAAAAAAAAAAAAAAAAAAAGGATATTTGCTACTGTATTTTCACTTTCACAGAACCCCATTCCTTCTGTAGCTGCTTAAAAGCAGCATTCCCTATGTTGATATGCAGGAGACTAGGATTCAAAAAAGTTAAGTGAATATTTTTTCTCTTCTCACTTGTGTTGGAAAGCTCACAATGGATGCAATGCATCTTTCTAGGAAAAAAATCACTGCTTCACTTTATTTTTCACTCCAAAGTCTCATTAAATCATGTTGAAAAATTGCAGAACAGCATGGAGGCAGAAGATTATTTTCTGAAGATGAATAATTGCCTCTCTTCCCCTTCCCACTGAGCTTCCTATTCAACACAAGTTTCAACTTCAGTCTTGTGACAAAGCATAGCTAAGCTAAACTCCTTCCAGCTTTATATTATTTTAAAAAGCATTTTAAAAAGTCTTGAAACAATAACAAGGACAAATTCTTTCCACTATCCAACTGAATAAATTTTCTACAGGGAGTTCTTTACAAGGACTTTTTACATGAGGTTTTAAAATTAAGCAGTGAGATCATTCTTTTGTTTCTACATATGAGGGTGCAGATTTCATTTAGGTATGAGAACTTTTGTAGGCTCAGTTTGTCCAAACTATTACTGACAGTTTTGTCATGGTTCCAGTCGTTGCAGAGAAAATAACAGATCACCTACCATTCATGCCTACTGCAACTACGGATATAACTTCAATGAGTGGAGATAACTATATACAGGAACACCTCAGAAGCAAGCATAAGAGTAAACCACGTATGTGGCTTTCCCAAACTTCCCCAAAGCACTGGAGAAATTTTATCTTTAGTGCCTGTTGAGCATGTGATTGAACTTTCTGAAGGAGCGAGTTATGGAGAGTTTGTCCAAGACGCTCCTCATAAATCTGTTTTCAATTGTAAATCTCTGCAGATAACTGAAGTTTGCAATCCTCCCACATTAAAAGTGCTGCTTAAGGCCAAGGCACAGAGCTAAACTGTTGAGAAAGGGGTATTTGGCAGTGAACCTTCTCTGGACAAAGCTTCTGTCAGACCTATGCATTAATCTGCAGCAGTAAATGTTCTTTGAACTTTGGATACTCCTTGGAGGCAATAGTTGCTCTGTCAGCAAGACTTAGTGACTGGATTTGTGGAGGGGGCAGAGTTTTATTGGCAGCAGCCATGCATTTTCCGCAGTTCCTATTATTAAATATGCATTTCTTCTTAAATCTTCATATTTCAATGCTTGGTTGCTTCTCAAGTTCTCTACTAATTTCTGAGTATACAAGCAAATCTATGAGAAGTTCCTGATTAAGTAGAAATGCAACTTCCCCATTAAATAATATTAGAACTGGCACGGGACTCAGGATACGGATAGACTTAGTACCCCAGCATAACTCACCCCATTTTTTGATAAGGGGATAACAGTTACCCCAAATACTACACCTTAAATTTAAAATAATATGGGATAAATAAAATATAAAATAGTACTGGGACTTGAATCAGCCCCAAAATTCAAAGAAGTCTTTAAAAAACAAATAGAACTCAAGAAATTTCTCACTTTTCCCAAGATCCCATAGATTTCAAATATTTTCCTAAAATAGCAGAAAGACCCAAGATCACTAAAGGCAGTGGCAGGTCAGAATTTCAGGATTAGACTGGCCCCAAAATCTGGGAATACATCCAGAAGTCAAATTGCTCCTTGGCAATACTGATCTACATGGTATCAATTAACATATTTTGCTTACTTGCTTTACAGTGGCTTTGAAGGCACCCAAAATAGCAGCTGCTCCACCACAGTCTCGTTTCATGCCAGGCATAGTAGTCTGTTTAAACACAGAAATATACACAGATTTTTTTTATTTTTGCTTCACAGTTCTGCTTCCTAAAATTAGTATTTCTGATGCATCTGTAACTCTAGTCTTGACAATGCTCAGGCATAAGGAATACAGAGAATAAATGTGCGTCTGCTTTCCTGTGGATCTTGCCTTAGAGCTCCAAAACATGAAATCTGCTGCTAATTTATAAGAAAAGAAAAAGGAAAGTTGATGATTAGATTTGCACCAAGATCAACTCAAAAGGCTGTCTCCAAAAGGCTCAAAAGATCTGTCTCCAAAATCCAAATCTCCGATCCAAAATCAAAGACTTCTGTTTTAGCTTTCTAACAGTATGTAATATGTGAAGAGTAAAATATCAGGTAGTTATTAACTGCTCTGTAAAGTATTCTTTGCATTCTATTTAGTCTTTCCACTCTAGTAGCTTATGTCCTTACAAGTGAAGCCAGTTCTACCGCAAATAAAAATGCTGTTGTTTCTACAGACATTAAATGAATTATTTCTATCAGGAAACATGACTGTAGGTAAAGACAACAGAAGAATAAGTCTTCCTGTACCTTTCCCTTAATGCTGAGTCCTCCAGTGTCATACACAATTCCTTTGCCCACCCATGCAATGGTCTGTGTAGCACCATCTGGAGTGTGACTGAGAACTGCAAGGGCAGGAGGATGCAGAGCCGCCTTGCCAACTCCATAGATACCTGGAAAACAGAATTAAACCACCTGTGGGAAAGGTTTAAATCTCTGTGAATCATCTTGAGATTTTGTGAGCAACAAAACTGTCTCAAAAAAAGTATAAATAAACCATGACAATTCAGATGGCATAATATTCCAAAGAACTGCTGGAAAAAATGTTGAATTTTGAACAAGATATACCTCCAAATCCTCTCTCTTTCAGCTCCTCATCTCGAATAATGGTTGGAGTAATCCCAAGATCCTTGCCAACTTTTTTGATTTCCTTCACCATTAAGAGAAAAAAGACAGCCAGTCAATGATCAGAAAGACACATTTGTGTCTTCCCACAGTCAAGAGAGATGTATCCACATATGGGTTTTGTGTGTTTTTGTACACAGGCACACATAAACATTCATTAATTTGGACCCGACACTGGTTTTCCGATGCGTTAATTCCCCTGAAACCTCCTTGATTTACATTTCACAAAATGCAAATCTGATCTTCAAGCTCTGCTAATACGGAAATCTTCGGAGGCAAAGGCCAGCTGTACTTTCTACTGGGCCATTATGAAACAGAACATTTTCACTCTCAGCAGCTTTCCAGATCTTTATAATAACTTATTTACAAACACGGTAGCTTTTCTCCATGAACTTCAGAAACACTCAATACCAGGTGGCTTCCCATTTCACAGATCCATGACAATCGCACATACTCAAAACAGCCAGGATTTTGTTGCCTATGTGAAGTCACAGAGGGACCACTGTCACGACCAAATCAGGAAATCACTCCAGACTCCTGTTCATTACTCCAGCTTTATACTCTGCACCCTTTCAACTTATGAAAGCTCTTTGAGCTTAGGGCTAAGCAAACAACTCAAGCATCCTTGGGCAGCTTTTCAGATATACCTCCAACAAAGTTCTATTATGAGATACTAACACTGGTTCCTGATCACTGCAGTCATTGCTACAAAAAGCAATTCTTATTCATCAGGTGCATTACCAACCTCCAGGAAGTTATCAGTGTTCATTTCATTGCATGGAGTGTCCACAATTCGAGCAGCCAGCCTGACTCCTTCTGTAGCACTTGCCAAGCACTAGGAAAAGAAGTGAAGACATTTGAGAACCGGCTTTGGTTTGGATAGTTTTTCGGCATAACTTTGCACCAGAATGTGTGGCTCCTGTGAATGTATTAATGCTTAAATCCAACAGGCCCCAGGCAGTTCTACAATACTAAATAATTACAACACAACTAACCATTATTTTTCACATTCTTAAACTTAAGTTACTTGGAATTTAAAGCAGAGGAAAAAGTAACTTAATTCCTTCCCATAGTGAATTGATATTTCAAAATTAGCAGCCCTTTTTCACTATCAAAGCAGGACCATGAACGCACTGGAAGACAAAGCAAGTTCAGATATTAGGAGAAACTTGTAGGCTGCTTGGGCTGGAAGCCTGCAGCGACTATATGATCTACAACACAGAAGCAATAATTTAGAAAGACTCAGAACAACTGTTTACTGCCATAAAATATCCTATATGGGGCGTTCATGGAAAATAGGGAATCTTTCGTATTTGGTGAAACACACATGCAACTGTTCCTTCCTTCCTGTGGCAGGAGGAACTGATCTACACCTGGACTGAATAAAAACTGACTGAAACAGAAGAGGATTAAGCCAAAATGGTGTGCAGTGAGCAAGCAGAGACAATTTCGTTTTAGAGAAGTCTCACAACAAAGATGACAATGGAGGCACCAGAGAACAGGCTTTAAATTTTAACACCTAAGAATCAACAACCTGAATAAAACAGAGCAGGTGGGAGGAATTTTGTTCAAGTTTTCCTGCAGTTGGACTACAAGGAAGAAGACCACACACAGCAGGAGGGTGAGTCAAAATGGGTTTCAAAGGAATCTGATGTGTTGGCTAGTTATTAGTGCTGATATATCTCAAGTTTGGCTTGGCCAGGCTGCCCTGAGGACTCTATATTTTGTATCCCAGCAGACTCATAAACCTGGCTTGTTTTGGAATGGTGCCTGATTCCCTACAATTACTTCTGGTTGCTTTACTTCCCCTGAAGGGATAAAGACCTCCTAAAGAGCCAACAGGGTTTGCAGTGATTCACTGTTAGGGCCACGGAGGTAAAAGGAGGTGTTCTAACCCAAAGGGCAAGTTTGGGGGAAACAATGCAACCTACACACAAAAGTAAGCTATGCCTGGGTTTGGATTCCAGGATACTCAGAGAACCTGGATAATGGTAGTTTTGAATGAGAGCCTTGTAAAACTGTGACAATCCCTGCTAGTCCTCACCATAAAATATCTTGGAGAATGCGGCAGGGGCAAAATGTGGCATTGTGCCTAGGGAGAAGTTCAGCCAAAAAACTGCTACCACATACCTCTTCCAGGCTCTGCATTAGCTGCCCAGAGCTTGTTGAAATAAGGGGCGAAAACTTATTTTTCAGGTATAGATACTCACTTGGCTCCTTGGCTAGTCTGTCTTAAAACTAAATACTTGCTCTCTGTTTTAAGGCATTGAAAATTTTAGTGATCAGATGTTGTATTCATAGCACAGCTCTTCTTGCTACTTTCCTGCAAATTGGTCTGGAATTATTCACTGTAACCAATTCATTGCAATAGCAGAGTAAGGCAAAAGGAGGGAGGCAAAAATACTGCAGAAAAACAAAACAAAACAAAACCCCCTTAAAACTAATGCTGCAATTCTGTAACTTTCAGATGCAGAAACACCATCTCCTGACTCCCATCCACAGCTGAAAATTATAAGGATATAAGAAAAAGGGAAGGTACAAGAAGTATGGAAGCCCACACAACAAAGGTAGTGTAGTATTAAAGACTAAAATTTCTATCCATTATTTTCTTTATGCTACTTGTTTGTTAGCTTCCACTTCCTGAAATCTAAATTCTGAACTTCAATCTTCACTGCAAGATCATGTTCAATATCTCTACTTTGGTACACTGCAAGCTCATCAAAATCAAGGAACTCTGATCTGTGATCATTTCTTACTCTAGATAAAACACCTGTTCTAAATGTACCCTGAAAGACATGCATTCATGCATGCAACTATTAAATATATATATATGCACACACACATATATATATGACTTTAGGGAACAGCAGAAACAACTCACCACATAACAAATCAAAGCTTACTTTAAGTGTTGCCACTTCTATTGGTCCATTGTTCTGTCCAACCAGGAAAAATTCCACTGTTACAGTTTTCTTCTCTGTGCGTCTTGATGCACTGGACCTATGTGTGAACAACGGGAAAGCCCTGGCTAACGCACAAGCAGAGGCGAAAACTTCAGAGCGCTCACAGACCATCTGTAACACCAGCCAGAAGACAAACGAGTCAGACAACTCCAGAAGTGTGGACAACTACACTTAATATTACCTATTATCTGTGATAATATTGGTGAAGGAAAAAAAAAAAAAAAACAAGGGAGAAAAGCGATGGCTGGATGAAGACATACTGATACATCAGGACTTACATGGATGGAGAACTGAACAGGTTCAGTTCACCCTCCATATAGAAAGGAATTATAATGCTGTAGCTGACTTGTACCTGGGACGTAATATGGCCTTTAAGGGAGCTGCACTATTTTGCAATTAACAAAATTGCATTTAACACGATTTTGCATATACACCAAGACCAAGAGGCATGGAAAACACCAATGTTTGTTTCAAACAAATGACAGAGAGAGAGCAAAGATGAGAATGTGGTTAATATTAACACATTTAACATGTTGGAATATTTTTCTGAAGTTCACTTCTGTCATTATCAACGAAAAGCAGTTTTAGTTAAATATTTCCAAACTTAACTCTAAGAAAAAAAAAAAACCTATGCAGATTTATTGCTCTTGCAAACGACTTTTCCAAGTGAAGACTATAATCAGATTTGTTACTGATAAAGACTGTATGAGTTTTCTCTAACATCTGGAAATATGAATTACCAGGAGGAGCCACAGAAAAAAAAATAATCAAATTGAATTTTCATGATTCAATCACAAATTTACCAGGCTCACACAGCAAATGAGCAAAGCTGTGCAAGATCTTATCTAGCACAAGGCACACAGTGAACATTAGTTTGCATTAAGACTTCAAAAACCTGCTGAGTAACACAGATGAGGCCTACTGCTTTCAATGCGCCCTAAATGGGGTACGCACCAGAGACTGTATATTTAAGCTAATCATCTAAAGCATGACCAAAAAACCTAGACTGAAAAAGAAGCCACTATTGTTTTCCTTTGCATGGATGTTTCTGGAGGAAAACACTTCCCATATATCCATCTTTAATTGCCCTCCAACTGCTTGAGCAGGCATAAGCTATTAGCCTTAGGCTTTGCTAACGCTTCAGTGCAAAACCACTTACAAATACAACATAATTACACTGGCATAACTTCCCCACCTCCAGTCTCCTTGGATACTGCTAAAATCCGGAAAAAGATCAGAAAATCCTTCACCAGACATTTCACCAAAAGCCCTTGTAAGCAGCCACTTACAACAATACATCTGTTGACGCCTCCTGGAAGACAGTTTCTAACGAGGCGGGTGATGAACTGAGCTGCAGATGGACTATTGTGCCGGCTGACCCTGGACGGCAGAGCGGCCACCGTGGCGTAATTCAGGTAGAGCGGGCAGCTGTCCGTGGGGTTGGGGTTCAGCGTGCTCAGAGCCGACTGCCATATCTGCGGAGGAAAGACCATTTCAGAAACAAAGAACTCGGCGGACTTTTCTTTCCTGCTCATTTCAACTACATTAATTCAGTCACAAGTGTAGTGTTTTAGGGTTGGAAGCAAAGGAAAAAACGATGCAGCCATTTTTAAGCGCACCACGCTCTGGAAGCAAAATGCACGATAAGGACGATGAAGCTCTTCAGGAATCAGAAATCGCAATTTGGTTCCTGTCACAAGTATGGCTTCGAGGCCACACAAATCACATTTTTAAGCACAACACTGGGTACCAGGCTACTTCAGAGCCTATTTATGTTGAAAGGGTTTTGCCAGTAATAAATAGGTGGTCCAGCTTATTAGTCTGAAATTACTGTCTCACAGGGCAAGTCAATCAGGGCCAAAAAAAAAAAGCCTGGAATTGTGTTAAGACACTCAGAAGGCCACCACAAAGCGCTGGGACACCCGGCAACCTACGAACCGCCCTGCGGACCACGAATCACTTCATGAGGAGCCGTGAGCCCCGCAGCAGGCCGGGGGCCGGCGGGCAGGGGGCCCTGGGCCCGGCCCGGCCCTGCGCAGCGGCGCGGAGGTTGTTTCCCCGCGGTGCTGCCCGCACGGGCCGCGGCCTGCGGGGGCACCGGCTGCCCCGTCCGGCCCTGCTCGAAGCGGGTAAAAGAATAAATAAAAATAAAAAGCTCATCCGTGCGCTTGGAGAAGGGGGTCACCAGCGGGGCCCCCGAGCAGGCCTGCGTGGCCCTTTCCCTCCCTCCTGGCGGCCCCACCGCCACTGCGACCCCCGAGAGCGGCCCGAGAGCTCCCGCCTCGCCGCGGCACGAGGCCGCTCGGGGCCGGGCCGGGGAGAGGCGGCCCCGGGGGGAGCCGCAGGCCCTTGGGGGAGGCGGTGCCAGGGCAGGGGCCGCGCTCCGGGACGGGGGAGAAGGGGGGGATCTTGGCGTGGTCCCGTCCTCACCTCCTCGGTGACCCGCGGCTGCAGCTTGCCCCGCAGCTGGGCCCAGGGCAGGCGGTGCAGGTTGTGCAGCTGGCCCAGCACCAGCAGCGGGCGGCTCTGCGGGTCCGCCTCGCCTGCGCTCGCCTGGAACTCCAGCTGCACGTTCGCCATCTTCTTCCCCTTCCCTTCCCTTCCCCTCCCGGCCCGGCCCGGCTCGGCTCGGCTCCGCGCAGCCCGGCCCGGCTCCGCCCCGCGGC
>VWPW01028648.1:0-15602 GCA_013389825.1 Crypturellus undulatus | reverse complement strand
GGCGGCCGCGCCGGGCACCGCAGGCGGCGCCTCCCGCCCTCCTTCCCCTCCCGCCTGCGACATGGCGGCCGCGGCGCGCCGCGGGCCCGGCGGGACCCGCTCCCTTTTCGCTTCAGAAAGGTAAGTATCACCCAAAATGTACTCTCAGAAGCCTTCCAGAAACAGGAGCTAGCCCAAATAAACTCCAAGGTAGAGCACGGAGATTCACTAAAAGAAAACAAATGTTTTCCAAGCTGCAGCTCTAGGAGTTACCTGGTTGTTTGCAGTGGCCTTTGGGGGCTTTCACAGCCTCATGGCACTGATGCTGTCCCTCAAATTATTGTAACGCCCCAGGCGGATAGAGATGCTTTTACAAAGCACTGCACGAGGCTTCATGGTTTAGCTGCCAAGAACTGTTTACACCAAATTGTAACAAATTCTGGGCATCTGAAATTTAGAAAACGTAGGAATTCTTTTTCTCTTCCTCACGTAGAGTCTGCTTCAGTCACTTCCAGCTCAAAGCACACAGGACAGTTCCCACCCAAGTTCAACCTCTTGCACAGTGTATATTAAGAACTGCACTTTCCTTTACAGTATTTGGATAGAAAATACATCGCCAGTTGCCTTACTGGAGTTAAGATGTCACTGTCATTGTAATGCCACCTACACAGAAAACATCATCTCTGTCCCACTTTTGACAATAAAAAATTACATTACATTACAGAACACACAAAAAAAAAGCTTTTAAAGATATTTTATGTCACTGCTCCTTTCATTTAGAGAATGACTCATACACAGACACATTAACATTTCTGCAAGTATTGGTGTCAGTTAATACCATTTCAAAAAAATAAGCAATTGACCAATTAGGTTGGAGGTGTTTTATTACTTCTTTGAATTCATTAGGCATGATAAAATGTCAAAAGCACCAGTCAAGACAGAAATAAATAACACAATCTCATGTTAGAAAGTTGCAAATACAGTATATTAAATTATAGCAATTTGCTGCTTCACACCAGAAGATGTAGACAGCACACCAGGGAGACAGTAGTTTTACTCATGATCACTGAAGAGATCTATACCAAAACAGGGAAGCTGCACACCCAACTAAAAGCATCATTCCTTCTTTTACCAATTTACTCTGTCAGTTCAATCAAGGGTTTGAACTGGTAGTTTTGGAAGTTCGAAAATCCCCTTTGTCCAGAGGTAACAAGAGGGGTACAGAGCTTTTCACAATAAGCCACGCAAAAAGCCGAGGCTTTAGGTGTCTCTGCAGTCTTCTTTGTCAGGTCTGCTCCTGCACTAAGCTTAGAGCTGTGCCTTAGGTGCTCCTCACTATATACATACAGTCGAGACACAAGCTCAGGGCAAGCAGAGGGCTCCTGTTTCCTATATGCAACATTAGAACCATTAATATTATGAAACTGTACATCAGAGGCCTTTTGCAGATTAACCCTGCAAGTTTATGGGGATCACTGTATCCGTCAGAGAAGGAGATAAAAGTTACAGTCCCTTAAGCAAAAACAATCCACAAAAAAAGCCATATTAAAAATATTAAGACAAAGCCTCTAAAATTGCACATCACTTCAGGCCTGAATTAAATCATGAATACTCTATTACTAATATGTTTCCCTATTTTCTTTCACAGCCCACAGCAAAATTTTTCAGTTGCAAAAAATAGTAGAAAAACAAATTTGTATTACGGCTTAATTCCTGTCAGTTGCATGACATCTGTCTTGGTCAGTGCAAGACTATTAACATGCTCTCCTCCAAAAGTAATATTCTGTCAGGGAGAATGAATGCAATATATACGGTAGTGAAGTCACATTTTTCTTAATGCAGGCGTACCAACTTGCATGGGCAGAGGTACTATAAAATAAACAGCTTATGCAACAACAGTAGAATGAAATATCCCAGATCTGCTATAGCAGGCCAGACGATGTAGCAGGCTAAATTTCTGTATTTTTTGGCTTCAACTTTATCATTGTTTCAATGTAATGGTTGTACTTTTAAACTATATAAAAAACTGTACATGAAAACCTGCACGCAATCTTTCCAAAGAGGAAAAACATTCCCATGATTACTCAAGCTTAGAAAATTTTGTAATTAACTAAGTATGCTAGATTATGTCAATGATTAGATCTTGCTATTTACAAGATTAAGTGCTATTCTGATTCTTACTAATGGTGGAATATCTAAATTAAGATCACAGGGTTGGATTAGGTTCTGGTTGTTAAAAGCTTTCCTTTTTAGCAGTCTATCCAGTTTTTGGTGGTCTTGAGTCTGAACCAAAAGTAAAACATTTTTGTGCTTCTTTTAATACCTTGTATATCCAGATCCGTTTTTGTTATTCAGCCTCATGACTCAGTAATATAGTTGAAATTTGAAGCCCATAACAACAGTGACATAAGATGACTGAAAACACAGTTTTGGTCACAGTAACAATTACTTCCTGTACACATTAATAAAAAGAAATATGAAATTGAGGGTTGTGTTCTATGTTTCCAAATACCTCTGGATAAAGAGCCAGATAATCTGTTTCAGAGCATCACTGAATTCCTGGTATTTTCCTTATAGCCTTTACAAACACCTCACAGATGACCAAACTTGTACTTCTGAAGTCCTTCTGAAGCATTGCACAAGCTTTGTACCACGAGGGTCTATACATTCAAAGGCAGCTTTCTGGAGTGCAGGTCCATCCATCCACATTGGGAAAAAAGTTCACAAAATCCCCAAAATGAAGTGAAACCTAGTGTGACTTTACGGCAATGAGAACAACAATAAGGACAATTACTACAACAAACAAAATTAAAATAACAAGCATCTTCCGATTCTTCTTTTGATATTGCTCTGCCTATAAAAAACAGAAGACAGACAATTAATACTTGGATTTCTGCAGAACTCTGAAGTGCAGACTTAGTATAATCAAGTACATGTATTCTATTTTTTTTTTTTTTGTAACTTGACATTTCATACAAGGTATATTGCAAGCAATTCCCACAAAATAACTCCAGTCTCACTACCAACTTCACACTGAAGTCACATTTAGCCACACTGAGGGGCTCTTTAGAGGAGAATGCCCTTTGTGTTTGTTAAACAACCTTGCTGTGACTTTTCTTAGGCAGTCCTTGAGAAGATTCTGTGCCCCCACAAGACTGCACATAATACTGGTTATAGAAAAATGATACTTTATTTGTAAGAACACTCAGCTATGAAGACTGTGGAAACAAAAAAACTGGCAGCTGGGCATGTCAAGGTCTGAACAATAAGATCCTGTAAAATGCTTGTACCAGCAGAATGAGTTAAAGATTGCTTTATTATATTCAAAGGACATTAAAATTCATAAAACTTCATGTTTTAATAGGGATTTTTGTTGTACCCGATTCAGCTGTGGATTTTCATTTAAATTCAATTAGAACTGGAAGTTTTCATTTTGATTTGGTTCTCAGTTTGCTGCTTCATTCATTCTTTCTTCTAACTATTTTCTCATCTCTTTCCTCTTTTTCCCAGGGGAATTAAAAGGAGGCACTGTGGAGAAAACTCTCCAAAAGCCAAATGAAAGTCTGCTACTAGAAGCTAAACAAAACAAAACTTGCATTTAATTCATTTTAAAATAATAAATCTTGAAAATTTAAATGGAAACGGAAATTAATTCTGCTTTTTTACAGTCCCTGGAAAATAATTATTTGTTATCAGATCTACTAATGAGGATTTTTGACCTGCAACTATCTCATGTGCAACCACTGTGACTAGTTAATCAAGCTTGAAGTGTCGCAAAGCAGTAACCATTCCAATTTTCATGTGAAAGATGACTTGGTAACTAGCAATTTATATCACAAGATTTCTGGAGTGAATGCATGCAATTTCTGTGAAAGCGCCTTCTAGTTAGTTTGTGATAATTATGCCACTTAGAAAACAAATTGACATTGCACACATTAAGAAGAATAAAGTTACCAGGACTTTTAAAAGCACCACAATATTTGTGTTTTATATTACCATTCAGATGTGTGTGCACATCTTACATGGCAGGCAAGAAAATTTCTATATTGTACTGAAAATGTCTAATCTAAACTGCGTATTGCATCAAAAATCTATATTCTACAGCAAGTAGAAAAGGGGGTTGCTGATGATTCATTAACTACTATTAGACTAGAATTAGTCTTTATTGCAATTGATTCATTTATTTTCAGTTCAGTTTGTGCAAATTGCTTGCAATTACTTTAAAACTTGTTTCCCAGAGGTTAATACTGTGCTTTAATGGTCCCAATTTAGCTCTATGCAAAACAAAAATAAACCTATAACACAATTTACTTTGATCTTTTCAAATGGCACCTTTTTGCTGACAAAATATTGTCTGCCATAACCTGAGGAAGTTGAGTGTGCATTAATAAGATGCCCACATTTCCCAGACGGAATGTTCTACTCATATAAAGGCTTTTGCATAGATCTCTAGTTTCATTTTATTTCCAGCAATGAAAGGGACTTAGCTGAGCTGACAAGTCAGAACAAAAATCAAAAGAAAACAACAACAACAAAGTCAAGAAAACAAAACCGCAAAAATCTGTGTTCTGCTGCCAATTCAAAACTGTCAGATGTTCTCCATAAAAGCTTCACATTAAAAGCATAAGGTTGGACCTAACTTCTAACAAATGTCATACTGCAAGAAAAACAAACAAACATATAAAGTTATCCTTGCTACTCACTGAGATAACACTTTCAAACCAGGCTATATTAACTGACTGATTGAAATCTGTAGTGAGGTATGCAATAACCAGTCCTATTTCAGGAGTGCCTGGCTCTCAAAACAAACACTGAAGACAGAAGGAATTGTAGGTAAGTCCCAACATGTCTGCAATGTAAAGATCAGAGGACACTGCTTGGATGCCCCAAAAAGTGATTCAGGAACATAATGCTAGGCATCAAGTATGTTGTTAAAACAAGTTATCTGGAAAGATCCTACTAGAGTACAGTTGGACATTTTATACTGTACAGCCATCATATCTATCAAGGAAGATGTCTAGATGAAAATTGGCTCTTAAGAACTTAACGGTTATTAAATTATAAAAGATTATTAGGTATGCAAAGCATCTTAAGTGTTCTGTGAGCTTACCTTATGTAGCTGTTTTAGACCCTCTTCAGTTTTCATACATGACTGCTCAACATTGTAGTCAATTCTATCTAGAACTGTTCCCTAAACAAAATGAGAGAATGAATACCAAGTGGAATCTAAACACACTCCATAAAGCAATTTTGCTCTAATCAACAGGGTAATAAACGAGGTTTACAACAAAGATCTAATGAACTGTGTAAGCTCTGAACTTTTACAGAAGAACTGGTTAGGACTTTTTTTAGGGGACATCCTCATTTAGTGCTTAACTGGCAACCCTGTCACAATCTCACATACCTTTATTGATTCCTTACTCCCAATTCAGGTGCTCTTGGCTGACAGGTTCAAACCTAACATTTGGGAGAAATAGCCAAGCTCTAACATTCTATACTAGTCTAACCTTCATGACTAACTACTCATTTTTCTCCTTTTTTTTTTTTTTTTTTTTTGTTAATTCATCTTCCAGCAGATACTGAGCACAGGAAACCTCAGACTGAACAAGTGAAGTTTCGAAAACTTATAAACACATGAAAACAGTACATTAAAACAGGAAGCATCTGGAAGCCTTGATGCTACATGGAATCTCCTATTTCTCACTAACACTTGGTGCCAATATACCTGTTCTACTATCATTGCTCCCAGGTCCCTAAATATTTCATTCAGATCAGAGATTGACTGTACAATCTGACGGATTTCTCGTTCCCGTTCTTCAACCATTAATGTGTTTTGCTCCACCAGTGCTAGCTGGTCATCTGTAAAACCCTGTTGAAATAAAAGGTTTATATGTTAAATTATCATTAACAGCATGTTAATACTAGACATAATTATTGTAAGATTTCATAACAGAACAGTGTTCTTGGAACCTCCATGACAATAATCTAATAAAAATCTTGCTATACTTTAAAAACAGAATTTCAGACTTGCTAAGATAATTCAGAAGGCTATCCATAGTTATAACAGAGAAAATATAAATTTTACATCCTATTTAAATATACAAAGAAGTTTTAAAATAAGATCTATCCTAAAATAGTGTTTTTATTGAGGTAAAAAACTAATATGTGCAAGGGACTTAAAATTATGGAATATCTACTGTTCGATCAGCATTACAGAAAGTCTCAATGTCAATCATTAAAACGTGTAAAAACAAAACATGAATTTGATTTTTTCTAAACTAGAGACCTTACTATTTATCTTCCAAGGTCATTTACAACAGAAATCTATCCTTTCTTTTACATCATTCCTATTTAGACATCAAGCAAAACCTCTCTTATGGAAAATTATGGAAAAAGCAAAGGCTGCCTTTCAACTAAATTTTCAACTAAACAGTAAGCCCTATAGGATATTCAGCTGTACCATTATATAGGACACATCAAACTCCAGTATTGCTTAGATCTGCAGTATCCCCAAACTACAAGTATTCAAAAAAAAAAAAAAAAAAGAAAAAAAGGAATACAGCTGGTGCCAACGTAACTATCCAGAAGCAAATCATTACATTGCTACCGATATCATTTTTTTAATATTGAAAATCTTGAATTACAGTTTCCTTCACTTGGGAAAATGCCACCTTTCACCCAAACACATGTATCACAACTTGCTAATAATTACTCCTGCATATGCCCAGGGAGATGATGTGACCAAGCACAGCACTATTTTCAGCACTCCTGAAAAGTCCCTGTCTGTCCCGCAAGAAGGATTCAGTAGTTAAGACTGATTTTCCATCACACTACAACACTGAAGCTGTTGGTACAGAGTCCTCTTAACATCTCAAAACCAATACAATCCTAAATGTATCATGCAAAGATCCCAAAAAGTTTTTTTTCCCCCATGTAGTTTTTTTCATCCTTTTTTGATATTTTCATATTAAAAGTATACTAAACAAACAAACCAAACCAAAACACCCGCTGCATTGATTTAAAGTACTAATACCGTTACCTACCCTATCATAAAGTGTATTGTCTTCACCATCATCCATAAGTGGAACGGAGGTGTCAAAAAAGTGTTTGGATCTTTCTTCTCTGTTCTTCATGCCTGTAAAAGACAAATTGTATTTCATCACATTATTTAGGCACACCAAATAAGAAGTCACTCAGATTTCCTATTAACTTTCAAAAATGTGTGTAGGCAGAAGAGTATCTTTTAGAGGAACAAGATACACAACAGAGAGTAAGATCTGAAGCACAAGACAGAAGGGAATAAGAAAAAAAATCTGGCTAATAAATAACTAGCAGATTCTGAATGTTAACTGTCGTACAGTTTTTTTAACAAACATTTTCGCAGATGAAAATTGAAAAGCAATGAGCAAATTTGTAAAGAAGAAATATATGTCCAATTTCACTGATATATTTAACCATGAAATTTCTGTTTTATCAATATGAAGGAAACACACACATACAGTTAAGCAGATTGAGCATGGGCTATTGAACCAGAAATTCCTAAATTCTCATCTCCATTCTTGGTGGTGCTAGGAGTATCACTTAGCTGTTCTGTGCTTCAGTTTTCTCAATCAAGGAAATAGGCACTGCTTAGTTACTGTTCTTTACAGAAAGTGCCCGTGCATTCCTATATTTCTTATGCTTACGTTTTAGATAGTCAGACTGTGCATGTCTAAAGTTGGTGGATAGGTCCTGAAGGGACTGTGCTAGGGAAGACACTACATTCCTGAGAACACGTTGTTCTTGTTCTGTACAACTGCGTGATCTGCTCTGCAAGACTTGGACTGCTCTCTGACACCTGTGAAATAACTGAGAAAACACTTCCGTTAGAAGTTCAGCAATACACATTTTAAATATGACATTGCTAAAGTCCAGATAAGATTTTGACTTACAGATTTTTAAAGCAAAGTCCCTGTTGAGTAGCCCAGTGTTTAGAAGAGCACACAGAGTGTTCACAGAATGAAAACACTGAATATGGACAAACAATCTATTAAAAGCTAACAGGGTAGCACAAGTAGTTTTGACCAAACACATTTTCTTCAAACTGCTCAGACTGGAAGATGCTGAATAAACTTCTGTATTCCTGTCGAGATATCTGCAAGTGTGATTTATTAAGCATCCAATCCTATTCCAAGTTAGAAAAGCAAGCAGGTAAATAAAGGAACAGAGTTTAAGTGACTTATTGAGGAGTTCACTGAGCAGCAGTACCGAGCACAGAATCCAGGAGCCTGGCTCACAGAAAATACTGATTATAGAAGAGCTAACTTATTCCAGGGAAAACACTGCTTCCCATGAGGATATGCAGTATAGATATGCTATACTGTAGCTTTAAAACTGAAAGCAATCTGTACCTGTGTGATCTCTTGAGTGGTTATTTCTATTGCATGTTCTTCTTCACTGCTGTCATCCAGTGTTGGTCTGTTTAGATGTTTATCATGAAGACTGGCTAATTCTTTCATCTTCTGTTTAACCCTGGTGATATCATACTGAATCTAAAACAGAAAAGCCCAACAATGGAGAAAGGGAAATGACTAACGTTTCAGAGGAAAAGGTTCTGACAAATGATAGACAAATAATGCAAAAACATTAAAAGCAACATCTGTAACATAAAAGAGCAGACTAAAGATAATTAAAAAAAAACATATAAAGCTAACATCTTAGTGGGGGAAATTTTTCATAGGCTTTGCGAGTTTGCTACTTTTTACATCAGGTATAAACTCTCCTCTAATTTATTTTCATCAAAACTGCTGTTTTCAATGATGCATCATTAAGTTGGAATAATATTTTTATTATTGTACAATTAATGTCATAGTAAGAAAGGTTTAGCCAACTTCCAAAAATAAAAATGAAAATTCAGGTCACACCATCTCTGTTAAACATCCTATAGATTCGGTTCAACAGCGTTAAAGGACAAGCTTTCACACTGGTCACTAGATATAAATGTGAGGATTTGGGGTCTATTCAGTTGGATCTTTCAAAAGGCTCAAATAAACAACAAAGTGGAAGAATTGAAGCTTCTTTTTTATACTACTATATATTTTTTATTTCCTCCCTTCCAAACTTTGAACTTTTGGATTTTATATCCTCCTTTATAAGCTAAGAACTTTGTTTGCTTAGAACTTTAGGATCTTCTGCAGTCTCAAGTCATTCAGTGCTCAGCTATGATGTGCCCTCTTCTAACAGTCCAAATGAAATGCTAACCCTGGATTCGGATCATGGAAATCCAGCCACTGATCCTGGAAATTCAGCCTTTTAGAATTTCTGGCCCTAAATAATTTCTCTTCATTTCACTTGCCACATAGCTTTTAAGATAATAAAATTCAGTGTGCCCCAAGTCTACCCTTAACAGGTGATCCAGCAGTATCAGAATGCAGAAGAAAAAAAAAAAGGTGCTTTAATCTTTTTTCTAACACTACTTCTGTTAAAAAACTTCAGAAACAATGTTGTCAGTTACAATCCAATAAATTCTTCTGTGAAATCACACCCAGTTTTGCATTTAACACACAACTTACTTCTTCTGCTCCATCAACCCATTTTGGAGGTAAGCGTTTTGTTACACCAATTGCTGCTTCAGGATCTAAACTTATTCCTGACACCAGTGCCATACGATCATCAGCAAGCTGCAGAAGATGAGAAAGATTCCCTTAAAACCAAAAAATTAACTTTACTCAAATTAGACGCATATTCTTAAGCATTAGGAAACAGTGCACATATGCCTTCCTTTCCATAAAAATAGCCTCAAAAATGCATTTGCACATGAAGCAGTTAAAACCATGCTCCACATTTGGCAGTTGTTCCCTCATAATGACCTACGTTCTCCTACTTCCTACAGCATCTGAAAGATGAAACCTAATCTTAAAGTAGATTCTTAAACTATTTTCAAGGGATACATGTGGCATTGCAGTGAAAATTCAAGTAATTCTTGTACAGGAGTAAAAGGTGCATTTTGTTTTTAGGAAATGATTCACGACTGATGGATCCTTTATAGTGTAACATGGCTTATGCTATTTTCACAAGCAAGTTTAACAAACTAATTTGGGGAAAGCTCCAAATAATCATGTTTGCTATTTCCTCACAAAATTAAAATGATATATATTTATATTCTCATCAAATAGCCCTATATTTAGTCTGATGCTCATATGCTGCATAGCAAGCATTCCTGAAAATTGACATGCAAATAAATTTGATATATCATTTATTTAATGGAAATTAAAGTGTGTTAAGCACAAATTACTTAGAGTGATCCACACCTCTCTCCCAATGATATAAGCTTGCTGTTTCAGTTGCATGGTCTGAAACAAATAAAGTCTTGCATGAAATTAGGTAGAATAAATCTCCAGAATCTTCCACACATTGTCAGAGACAGTGAAACATGGCAATGTGCTGGTTCAGCCTTATACACTGCTTTCCTCAGGTCCGTAGAGGGCTGGAGTTGATGGGATAGGGGAGATAGGGGACAAGTCTTACCTGCAGGAAGTCCCTTACCCTCCCCACTTTCACTACATGCTTCCCAATTGGAAAAACAGCTTTAAGCATAAGACTTTGCCACTGCCAAAGTTCTGACAGACTCCTAATTGACAGATCCTGGGCCTCTGAAGCCCACAACATTGGGCATTTGCTCTGATTTATATCTGAAAAAAATGTTCCAAGGAGCAAAAAAAGCCCTGTTTTGTAGGGAACCTCATCATTTATATCCACTGCATATCACTTCTAGTTTAATAACAAAACCAAACAAAACATCCAAGAGGAGAAAGTGGCTAAAATGGAAAGATCCAAATGAAATAAAAGTAAGCTGAGGCACTTAACTGAGGACCGAGAAGTATTTAATGCATTCTGGATAAGCATATCTACATTTTTCATCAAAACTACCAAATGTGATTTTCTCTGTGCAACTAGCAGTTACAAAAGTGTGTATTTATCTTGACCTCTTCTCCTCCCCAGTAACCTTTTCTGTTTTATTTAATATTATTTTTCTCTGCTCAAATTGTGCAGAGCTCCGCAGCACCATCCCTCTGCACTCAGCAAAGCTCCGCTGACTTCAGGAATAACGGACCAGAACAGAGATCACCGACGTGTGATCGGTGACTTCAAATCTAGGCACAGCTCTGGGCAATGCATAATACAAGGCCCTGATCCTAAGTAAGGCCTCTGAGAACAGTGCTAACACAGGAAGGTAACATCAGCAACCTGGAAGGAAAGCAAAGAGGCATGCGTTCTCAGCAGCAGTGCACCCGACGTGGTTTTACAGGAACTTAATACAAAATCATTTCAGAAATAGCATACTGCATTAGTCCTCCTTAGAGGAGATGACATATTACTGCATCTTGCTTTGCAGACCTGTAATAATACAAAAAGAAACCCTTTATCACAATTAACAGAAGTCACATAATTTGAATAACTGAAGTGTGACAAGTCAGGGTTTAATATTTTTCAAGACTGAAGCACACTGACCTACAGCAGCACTGTAGCAGGTACTGAAGGGTATGATATAGTTTTTGGAGACAGTGCATTTCTGGAAATAGAATCCCAACATGCAGAGTTGAAGAATTAAAGGATTTTAAGCAAAACACAACTCATTATAAGTGGTTTTTACAAAGTCACAAAGTGTTGGTGATAAATGTGTCAGCATCTTATTTTTCTAACCACAGTTAGAAATGGATTTCCAAGTGCAGGTTTAATAGCTTCAAGATACAAAAGCTTAAACATGATGAATAATAAGGAAAAAAAGAAATGTAATAATCATAACGTCTTGGTCTGATTTTGGGTATCTCTTGCAGAGATGTATTTATACATCTGCTTTGATATCATTACTAGCAAAACATGCTGGTCTCCCTCAATGAGACAGCACTGTAGAGCAGATACAAAGAAATCCATTTCTGAAGTGGTGCAGTGTTAAGACCCAGTTCACTCTGTTTAGAGCAGGAGGCTGAACCAGATCTCCACAGGTCCTTCCACCAAGCAGCTCTGATTATTTGACTTAAAATCGAGTGTGACAAGCACGTAACTTGCTGTGTTCAAGGCCAGGAAGCAACACTTAGCCCTGGGCTATGCATGCATCCCAGTCGTCCTTCGCCTCCAAGGGGAAGGCAGGGGATGCATGGAACCAGAAGCTGGGAGAGATTTTTAATTCTATCTGCCAGTTGCAGATAGAAATACCAGATCGTACAACTTCAGAGACAGAATACCTTCACTTAAAATATTTACTGTAGACAGAAGGCAGTGGTATCACCCATGATACCTAGTTATTTTGCTGTTCATTCTCAGGGAAAATAATTAAAACAAAACACTCACTTCCTATTTTCCTCATGAATTTTTACGTTTTCCCGTCTTTGTACTCCCTCCCTCACATCTTTCTGAAGCCAATCTCTCTTCCTCCCTTGGCAATTCTTCCCTGAAAGCCTGTACTTCCCTTGGACCTTTGTATTTCCTGATCAGTGAAGTTTGTGGAGCCAGATGTGGCACAGTGCAAAAAACAGTTTGGAGGTCATTGTTTAAAGTTACTATATCCCTTGCATGTGCACTAAAGATAATTAGTTTTATATACACATATATGGCAACACTGGAGCATTATCTCAAAAAATGTTTGTCTTCCCCATGCAGCCTTGTCCTTTTACTGTGAAGAGAGACACCTCAACTTATATAATGAAATTTCCTAAATTAGCAGAATCAAAAGGGAACATTTTAGCTCAGTGATGCAAGTTTCATGCACGTGACAGAATAAATGTGAAAAGCACAATACCTCATCCAGCTCCTGAAGTGATTTGTGGGTCCCATCAGCCCCATCCAGTTAGAGACAGCAAAAGATGAAAGGAAAAAAGAGAAACATAGGACAGAAATAGGGTATGGTCAATTGAGAAAAAATAGAATTTTGTTTTTAAATGACAGTTTACCAAGAACAAAACAACCTGTTTTTTTAAACAAAGCTAGCCAATAAAAAGTACAATATCATGATGTACTTAAGATATCATTTTGCTTGATGCATTACTTTTTAATATTTCAGTTGCTTGGTAAACAGAAGAAAATATAAGAGATCAATTTAAGAGTATTCATGGTAACTGCACAATAACATTTCCAGTTACTAAAATTCCAGGTGAAGAAAGTGCAACGCAATATTAGAATAGACTGAAGTGTAACAGCAAGGATAATTTGATTGCAGTATTCAACATTAATTCAGAGTTAGAAGGCTTTGTTTATGGTTGGAGAATCCACATAAAAACTTGGGTAAAATATTTTTGGTAAGCATCACAGTTATCACAGCATAAAGCAGAGACAATAAAACTCCAAAGCAAAGGCAAACATATTATATGCTCACTTATGTGTAAAACTGCAGTGATGTTCTAGTTTCAGAGAGCATTGATTTTGCAGGCACCTCAAAAACACGACAGGCCAGCAGCCCCAGTGCATCTGCAGCTTCACTTGGCACCACTCTGTGCTGCAGAGGGTCTATGTAAGGAATACGAGGTTTCACTGTAAGACTAACGAAGCAAACGTGTCACGTCTAAGATGACGACAAAATACTCATGGTTTAAGAAAGCAGCAGACTTTACTTAATGATCTCCTTTATTCTATATCAAGCTGTTGAAATAAAACAATGACATTACAAATGCTATGCCAATTACTTGAGTTTAAGGAGAGGTTAATGATCCGCATGAGGATGCACATTTTAGGGCAGAACGCAGTTTTTGGCAAATAGTTCTAATAACAAGGGAGTTCTCCAGCAGAAGCTAAAGACTACAGTTTGTAATACCACCCTGCTAGTATCTTGCAGTCTGGCTCTGGGAATACTACTGAAAATAAATTAGCTGCAACTGTTGCAGTAATAGGCACCTCAGAAACACTCGAGGCCACTTCACTGCTCCCACACTGCCATCCTCACATTTAAAAACATGCAGGTAGGAAACAGCACTTATGGAGCTGAAAACTGTCCACCAAGAGCGAAGTTCAGTCGTTAACTAACTTCACCCATCGCACAAGAGAGTAGCAACTTCTGTCTGCTTTGCTCGCATTTGAACCAACATCCTAGGAACCTGCTCTGTCTGCTTTGGTCGCATTTGAACCAGCATCCTAGGGAACAGCTTCAATTAATGCTGACAAATACTGTAAACAAGTATTTTATGCAGGGACTAAACGTTATTGCCCTCCTTGTTGAATACGATTGTAGTTTCACTGCTCGGTAGTGTGAAGTCTGCACTTTAACTACTGCAGACTTTCCAAGTCATATTAACCACCTAATACCACCTAAAATGATGCTATTCTTGGCAAAAGCATGTTAAGAAGAAAGTGGTAAAATAAAACATGCATAATACACATTACTTGTTGTGACCCTTGCTGTTCTGCAAGTGCAATTCAATATATAGCTAACACACAGGCAGGTTTAGTAGAGTTAACAATTAACAAAGATTGCTCCATAGCAACTCGTCATTTGAAATAAAATATTGAGCAGATTTTCTGCTTTTTCTAACAACAAGAAAATCAGTAACGCAAAGGAATGGAGAAAGATGAATGGGCCAGTGCACTTTTCCTAGGGGTTGCTGCAAATAACTAAAAAGGCTGCACAGAGAGTGGAAACGAATGGTCACTCTGCACTACGGGGTGTTTTTGTTACCAACCAGAAAAGTCAGCTGAGCTTGGCTGCCAAAGGGAAAGTCTAGTTACTGAAATCCAGCCCTCAGCACCCTTCAAACTGCTGCTTTCACAAAAGCCTCCTTGCACACATTTTGAGGAGAATGACTTTGATAGTGGTTTTGGAGCAACCTTCAAGTCTTAAGTTTTCCATCACAGCTCAAGAATTAAACCGGCTTAAAAATTTAGAAAAAGCCACATAAAATCAACCACCACTGAACAATCAGCTTTGAGGTTTCTGTAATGAAGAACCAAATTAGAACCTACCCAGCTCCCCCTTTCACCCACAACTTTCAGTATTACTTTTGGTGAGGGAGAAAGGTTAAAGGAAGAGGGGAACCACAACAAGCTACGGTGAAATTCAAACTCCAGGATTAATCCACTCTACTGCAGTTAACAGAGCCCGCAGCACAGTGAAGAGAAGAGGTCTGCCCCACAAAACAAGTTTCTTTTTCTTTCGTTTGTGAGAGAGATAAAATAGTGTCAGACAACACTGCAATGCTCATCAGCAGGAGAAAGCTACAGGATTAATCACCGTGTTATCCATGAAATTAAGCAAAGAGGAATGCAGAGGCAGATCGCTTCTATTCGTTTTATGGGAAGTAGTAGGGGAAAGAAAGGTAGGGGCAGAGTGAGGAGGGAAAGAGGGAGGTAGGGAGGAAGGAGACAGAGTAGGAAGATGAAAGCTTGAAGGAGGGAAAGGGGGGCAGAGGGAAATGAAGAGAATGAAAAGTGTGGAGAGAGGGTGGGGAGGATGAGGAAGGAATGGGTGGAAAGGGGGCAGGAAGGAGGGGATGGAAGAAGGATGACTGGGAAAATAGAGAGGGAAAGGGGGCAGGCAGGGAGGAGGGAAGGGGGGGCAGAGAGGGGACAAGAACTGGGGACAAGGAGGGGAGAGGATGGAGGGGAGCAGGGAGAGCGGTTGGATGGAGGGAAGCAGGGAAGGGGGACGGAGAGGAGGG